>SNQJ01S0144623.1:0-24235 GCA_010110895.2 Picea sitchensis
GATGGAGGAGAGGGTGGTGGAGAGGCACCATTCCCTCCATTTCCATTTGGAGTTTTATCACCACTGTCCCCCTTATGCTTTGAAGGGTTGGAGCCTTCACCTTGTAACCTTGATTCCTTTCGATCAAGATCTTCATCATCTCTCTCATTTCCATGACAGCCTTTCTGAGATCTTCATCTTCTGCAGGAACACGTTCATGACTCTCTTCATGAGCCATACTTGGTGAATGCCTCCTTGAAACTTGCGGTGACGGAATATGTTTCCTCCTTGAAGGATGAGAACTTGGCTCCACAAGTTGACCTTCTCCACTTGTGATTTTCAACCTTGTGAGCATCAGAAAACAAAACACTTGCAAATAATCATGTCTTCAAAAACCAGTGCTCTGATACCAACTCGATCTAAAAATGAAGAAGACTTGTAATCTTGAAAATATTTGCAAGTTAAATTTTATGTGTTAAAAGCAAATGGATCAACTTTGCAACACATCATTGATAGGATTTACTCATTTAAGATGCATATAAACAACAGCATAATCAATGAACATAAACACATAACACAACAAATGATAAAGGAGTTCACCCCTCTCTTGGGCTACATCTCCTAGTCTAGCTTCCAATGGATCATTAGTATTATTTTCTCAAAGTGCTCAAAAATGTGCTTTACAATGCTCAAAATGACCAATAGACTGCTCCAATGGCTTCAAAGCGTCCAAAAACCCCTAGCTGGGCTTTTTCGGCACCTCGTTTGGCCAAAGAATGAAGACGTTAGGCTTCCTGGAATGCCCCCCCTTCAAGCTTGCTGTCTCTGCATCTACAAATTGCACCCCTGTATGTTCAACCTAGCACACACGCTTATTTAAGCATAAAAACCCGACACCGAATACAACCGTACAAATGGTGCAAACTGTAGGACGGTTGCGGGCGCACCTAGTCCCTAACCGCCAAGGCTGAAGTCATATGGTCATGTGACCACACGCATTTTCAAATGGGGCTCTGTCCCATAGGCGAATAACAAAGTAACAAGTGGCGGGTAGTTTTGGTTACACAACCATTTGAACCATATATGTAACTGTGCACGCGCACCATATAATATAGCTATGGGTCATATATGAAATAGCGCGTGACCAAGGGTTGGGGCTAAGCCCCGACCCGGTCGCGGCCCAAACCACACATACATTCAAATTTAAATATATTTCAGGTCACATATATAAAAAAAAATGCCCGGTGGCATGCCGGTTGGCAGCTCTTTTCCAAGTCATTGCCCCTGCCCAGAGGTCACGGGGTCGACTCCTGCCAATGACACAAGTTTTAACCAAATAAAAAGATGACACGTGGCAACCATCTACTGGGCCACGTGTCATCACTCCATTCGCTGTCAAACATGCCAAGTCACCTGTCAACTATCCGAATGCCATCCTGCCACGTGTCATACGGCTTGCCACATGCCATAAAGCCTACCACATCAGCATCCGTACAGACTGTAAGGACTGTACAGTCAGCAACCCTTTTTTTGCCTGTTTGTAAATTTGAACAGAACGCGATATCTCTCGCTCCCAACATCCATTTGAATCCAAACGAGTTGCGTTGGGTTCGTGATGATGAGGCCTATGCTCTCATCCGATTTGAAGCGATTTAGAACACTTTGAATTTTTGAGCAAAATTTGATCCCCTGATCACCCTTGCATCCTACGTGAACGACGAAGGCCAATGTTGGCTGAACCAAATAAATAATGAAACAAATTTATGTCCAACTAGAGAAGCAAACAACACTCACTAATAAAATCTAGAAATCAAACCAAGCAAACACACCTTCTTATTTTGATGTCACTATTTGGTGATGAAATCCAACGTCGCAAAATCAAGAGAAGAAGGGGCTAGGATAAAGCGGGTGGAAAAGTTACGTTGAAGAACCACTTAATGGACTTAAACCCTGGTGCAATATCCCACACATAATCGTGGGTATACCCTCCAAGGAGCCTGAGTGAGTTTGGCCAACATTGATTCTAGGTACCATGAAGACTTTCCCCTCCACAGTCACCTCGTGTAAAGACCCTAAAGAGATAGGCTATTAAGGTTACCAATTACAAAAATGATGCCTGTGGAAACAATCGACAGTCTGATCCACACTCAAAGGCAGGGTATCTAGCCTGAAATCAACTCGATAAAATACCACACATAATCATGGGTATACCCTCAAGTGACCCCCAATAATACATGCAATATCTACACTAAGATTGACAAATTAGGGTGAGTAATTTTGCCAGTCCTAATGCGACCTCATGATTGACCCTTGTGTTATAAGGGCTTCCCAGGAAAAAATGCAGCAAGTGGATTTAAACTCTCCCTATCACAAGATACTATTGTGTGTTTTGATGCTTTGGAGAGTGTGCCTTATAACCTATTCCAAAGCATTATCCTAGATAATGTTGGTGAAGAGAATTTCTAGAAAATAAAAGTTGCTAATAGATTTTAAAATTACGTTGTATTTTAAAGGTTGTTGTTTAGTCAAAAGGGAGATGGAAATGAAACTGATGATGTATCTGAACTTGACCCAATAAAATGAAAGAAGAGATGAATATGCAATATTTCAATTCGATGAACTCTAATTACAGTAGGGAGAAGGTATTTCTCTTTGAAGTACAAAATCTACGAAATACAATTTCTCAATTCTTGAATGAACAAAATCCCAAACAATCAAAACTAAAAAAATTTCCAACTTTTCTCCTTTAACACATATGTCGAATGCAAGAAATTTCTTGTGATCAATTACCAAAAAGAAGAAGTGACTTCATATATTTCTTTCTCAAATCAAATCAAAGATGTAATGAAGAAAATAAAGAATAATCCAAGAAAAATAACACATTCTCAACACAATTCCCAAATCAAACTTGTAATGTAGACAAAAATGAAAATGATAAGAAATCCCTTTTGTCAAATGCAAACAAAAATGAAAATGATAAGAAATCCCTTTTGTCAAATGCAAACAAAAATGTCTCTTAATCAATACACAATATGGAAAGTGAAAACAATCCAAAACTCCAAACAACTTAAAGACCCTTCATCAATCAAGCACTCAAGACCAAGATCCAAAGATTATATCCTTGTGACAAATATCAAAAGAAAAAAACTTAGAAAATTATAAAGACAAAATTTCAATCCCTAATCAAATTCAAGATTTAAACTCATAAATCAATCAATCACTGGTAGTAGAAGTTCATCCCAGGCAATTGAGGCAAAACTGGGTGAAAAAAGAAAAATTGGCTCACTCCAACAATTCCTATAGGAATTGTCGCATGGTGCAGTGGAGCACAGTGCGACGAGCTGGGGTCGTCGCAGAGTACCAATAGGGCACAGTGAGACGTCGTCGTACTAGTTTTCACAAGCAAGGTGTGACATCAAAGGGTCGTCGCAAGCTGTCTATATAGTACAATGCACCGATCTCTGTAAATAAGGGAAAAAATGGAAGAAAGACAAAAAATCTAACTGAACTTTCAGACCCAGGGAGTCCAGATGGATCACCCACAGACTCAGAGAATGAATTTAACCAAAAGAAGGGAGGTTAAAAGAAAATAAGAATAAAAAAAATAAAAAAAATTCTTCCTCCCCAGTATGCTCGCCAATTTGAAATCAGATTAATCGGTAAATGTAGACATAAACATATCTCCCTAGATCCCACTGGAAACTAGAACAAAATAGAACATAATGCACACTTCACCTTAAACTTCATCATCATGTGAACTAGTTTAATGAGTTACAAGTGGCGTACCTTTTAAATGATGCTTGTCCTCGCTAGTGTCATCTTTGTAGCTCCTTCATTGTGTTTGAAAAATGGTAAGCCTATCTAATAATCACAAACCAACAATGAAACAAAAAAAAGATACATACATTCTAATGAAGTCCATGTATATGATCAAGAAATTATACAATAAAAGATGAGATGTTTATATAGGGAAGAAATGCATTACTGTATTAAGTGAATAGAAAGTGGAGAATACAACCCATGCCTTAATGTTGCAAGGTCCCCTTTCGATGGCGCTTTTCTCCAACACACACACCTTTTCTTTAATGCCTTGAATGAAGAATATCCACAATCTGACTTGATGAACTAAAGTGAAGCTTTCAATCATAATCTGAAGTAGAACTCTCCTTACAATTCTTAGCATATTCAACCTTAGCCTTTTCCATGAGATATCCCTCTTTATATAGTGTGAAAGAGATATGGATGAGGATATTAGGATGATCCCACCAAATTAGAGAAGCGAGTAAGATCCAAACCGATTGGAGGCCACGTCATCTTCTAAAAGATCCCCTTCTAGAACATTCATGAAATTTGACTTTCCCAAGCTTTAAGAATCGTCGCACCATGTGTCTATAGAAGCATGCGACAACATCGCAGTCTAGGAATAGTGCAGAGTGTGACGATCAGGCATCGTCGCACCCTATGAATATAACAGGGTTCGATGACCTTCCTTCATATGGTTTTTGGCAAAGGAAATCAAATCACTTTTCCCATCGAGAAAGTCTCTTTTAATATTTTTAGGGAACATGGACACATGTTGTGAGGTGATCAATGAGGTGACCAAAATAATGTGTAACACTTAGTTACCCCAAATATGAATGTTGCATACCTCATTTGAGTCTTTATGGGAATTATCAAGGAGCTACAATAACTTGTGAGATTGCTCATGATAAGTCTCTTCATCTATGGAATTTTTTTTCTATATGGCATGGATTGAACATGGTGAACCATATGATGCTGATAGTGGCCCATGAGCTCATTGGTGATGGAAAGGATCCTTGGTTAGAGCCTAGAAATGAGCTATACTTTTCATGAACCATCATGATATGTAGTGCCTTGTACATAGGTGTGTGGTGTGAGTGATTTTTGTTTTATATATCATATCCAAAAAATCCAAAAAAAATTGTTTGTTTTGTGATTTCACTATGCATTTTGACCCCATAATATAGTTCTCATGTCTTGTCAAGGATAAACATACTCTTTTTGTGAGAACTAGCAAGTTGTACTAAACCCGAGGTATGATTTTTGAACAAACATATAGGGATAGGTTTTCCCCTACAACATCATTTTCCATTATTAACCATATGTGCTTCCATTATCATGCCTTAGGTCTGATCCTGCATGTTGCAACAATAACTATTATTTTTTGCACGTCGTAACCTATACGGTAGTGCCTACCATCCATGGGTTCCCTATTTATCACCCCTATTTCCATCTAATGGCCATGATGTGATTACCTATAAGCCAGGGGAACCCTCCTATAGACTCACCATTACTAGATGTTGAGATTCATTCTTCTCTCTTCATCTTATATTATATGCATATATCGAGGGGGTTCCCGACATTTTTATGTTACTTTATAGTCACTTATACATTTTCTGCTCATATCATGCACCTCGCCGCTGCACTGTTGTTTTTCTGGATCCTGCTTACCGAGATTAACATGAATTCAAGATTAACATGAATTCCAGACAATGCCAAGGGACATGCAATGCTCAAGGACTGTGGAATTTTTATGGAATTTGAAACGACCAAGATGATTAAAATTTGAGGGAAATGTACATCTTGCAGAACCATTTTTATTCTAAATTCATCTTACAAAAATTGCATGGACCATTTATAATCTAGTTACATATCACAGAAAAATAAATGCCAGAACCAATTTCCATTCAACGAAGTTTAAAATATTGTACATATTAAATCCTAATACAATACAATTCTCATTAAAATACCATAGCCGGCGATGAGAATTCGAAGATACTCTCCCGCGCTTGCGCTCCATCCAACTCCCTGCTTGATAATCATGGAGACATCATCGATACCTCCCAGCCAATGCTAGCGGTACTCTTCTTCCCCCTTAGCCCCCCGATTCGTAAAGGGGCCATGCACAAACACAACTAGAATACTCTAGCTCCAAGCTTGCCTCGCAAGGTAGAGCCACCACTCTCTCTCTCTCTCGAGTCGGGTATCCCAACTCTCACAAGTAAAACCAGTCAAAATTTCTGCAGCATAACCCTACTCATAACCAGTCCTCCCTTTCCTCCTCTCAGCCATTTGTTTTATAGAATTTTCTTAGTGACCCCTTGCCATTTTCACATTTAATTCATTTTGTAAAAATTAATTAGGAATTATTCCCCCCATACACTTGTCACCCGTTCCCTAATTAGTTGCACCAATAAATCCACAATTTAATTTAATTAAAAGACAATTTCCCTCACCCATCCTAAAAGCGCTCCTAAAATTGCTCCTAGTTGTCCCTTTATTCCCTTTATTTCCCATTTAAGACTGATGCCTTTATAAAACAGAGTTGATTTAAAATAGGAATGTTCTCTAGTTATACTAGACTCTAGATACCTTTCTATGCTTAACCATTCTTGTATTCTTTATTCCTTTCTTATTTAAATTTCTAATTTGGTATTTACTTACACAAGTGTATTAATCACTCCTTTGGATTTATTTTTATTTTCATTGATTCTTAATTTGATTTATTTCATCCCCTCATTATTTAATTTAAAAATTTAGTTTTTAGTCTTCTCACTCACTTAGACTTAGGCTTAGTTCAATATTTATTTGCAAACGCCTAGACCCTTAGGGATTATGCTTAATAAATTCATTCTTTAGTTAATTAATTACTCAATTAATTAATTCAATGGGTGCTCAAGATTTTATAAGGCTTAACATTCGCTCAGGTTTTCTAGGCCACCTAGATTCATTGACTCATTTTTTTTTAAATACCGTGACGTGCCCTTCAAGACACACTCTGTGCTCCAAGGGTGCCACTCACCTTTGATTCAAATTTTAATTATGCAACATGCCATTCAAGATGCACTATGTGCTCCAAGTGTGTCACTCGCCTTTGACTTGTTTTGGTAGCTGTCCAACCCTTGGAGTCAATACTCCATTCAGGCGACCTTGTGAGAGACTAAGGGCCTCTAAGGAATAAGGACCTTGCCTTATTGTGCACCCCTTAGAATCTTCATGAGCAGTTGTCTCAGTCTTCCCTCACAACATCATGGATCTCTTGAACTAGGTAATCGTTAACCTACAATTTGATCCATGGTTGGAGTGCTAGTAGGTTGTGACAGGGGTGTTGCCAGACCTCTCCCTCAATATCTAGTTGTTGTACATGGCCCCTTTACTCTTTATGTGCGTCTGATTAGCAAGCAATCGTCAGCCTAAATCCATCAACGAAACACTATCAATGATCCATAAACAACATCATAATATACCCAATCATATGTCACAAATGCATAAATAAAATAATCAAGCCAATACAATCCACTCCCTGACTCGATCTAGAGTCCAAGGAGGTCCATTGATGCCATCGACATCCTCAATATGTCAAGTGTCCTACACACTCAGGGGAAACTCGTCAATAGCATCTCTCAATCCATAGATATCAAATAACATAACATCAAAATCCATCAACATCATCATAAGAATCCACAAGCGAAACATACAACATATACTAAACCGGATCACTTGCACGTGAGTATCCTTAAAGAATAAGTCAATAACATGTGCTCACAAGAGCGGTATCTTACATACACCCCCTCTTGTTCTAAACTTCTTCCCGAAGTTTTACAGTATATAAATGCAATAAATAAAGCATCTGACAAGATATAAAATTCTAACTATCAAATAAATATGGAACTTGTTGGCGCATATCATATGCATCCTCCTAGGTAGTCGAGTGTGGACTATAATTGTTCCACTGGACCTTGACCTGATTGATTGTTTGACGCCACAACTGTCAAATGCGATGGTCTAGAATGTGGATTGGCTTCGCTGCGAGCGCACCCTCATATGACACCTGCAAGGAACTCATGTCAATCACATGTGTGGGATCAATAACATAATTTCTCAAAACAGATACATGAAAAACATCATGCATACATCTCAAAGAATCAGGCAAGGCTAGTCGAAAGACCACAAGCCCTTTCTTTTCCACAACTTTGAAACATCCCACAAACCTAGGAGAGAGTTTATCACCCTTTCCAAACTTGATCAAACTCTTGTGCGGTTTCACCCGCAAGAAGACTTGATCACCAACTTCATAACTACAGTCAACGTGATGTGCATCGACATAACTCTTATGCCAATCTTGCGCTTCTTTAATCCTTTGTCTTATCTTTTTCATTTTTTCTTCCATTTCTTGGATCGCTTCTAGTCCTACCAGGACCCTATCCTCAAGTCAATCCCAACTCAAAGGCACCCAACACGGTCACCCATAAAGAAACTCAAATGATGCCATCTTAATGGTACTTTGATAGTTGTTTTTGTACACAAACTCTACCAGTGGCAAGAACTCTTCCCAATGCTTTTTTTGGTCCACCACGTACATATGCAACATATCTTCCAAGATTTGGTTCATTCTTTTTGTCTGCTCATCTTTCTCCGGGTGATATGCGGTACTAAAGTTAAGTTGGGTTCCCAAGGCCTCTTGGAAACTAGTCCAAAATCATCCTATAAACACTGATCCTTGATCGGATATGATCTTGTTAGGCACGCCATGCAATCTCACAATATCATTGATAAAAACTATAGCTATGTATGTCGCTTGATACGTTGTACACACATGAATAAAATGTGCAATCTTCGTCAGATTGTCAACTACCACGAAAATTGATTCGTGCCTCCTTATCGTCAACAACAATCCCATAATAAATTCCATCAAAATGACCTCCCATTTTGATTCTGGAATAGCATGTGGCTGTATTAATCCTACTGGATGTCTATGTTTAGCCTTCATCTGCTGACATTCTAGACATTTCTCCACGTAGTTAACTATGTCTGCCTTCATTCCTTTCCAGAAGAATAAGGGTTTTAGGTTTGCCCTCATCTTTGTGACTCCAGGATGAGCCATGTACATTTCTCTATGAGCTTTGTTTAAGATCAAATTTCTGAGTTCGTCGTTAGGAGATACATAAATCCAGTCATTATACCTCATCAATTCGTCGTTTTCCAAAGTATATCCTTCAAATTTTAGTACCAACATGGTGTAAATCCATTCATTATACCTCATCAATTCGTCGTTTTCCAAAGTATATCCTTCAAATTTTAGTACCAACATGGTGTCTCATCCGATATTTTCCTTAACCTCTTTATACCAGTCATCGTCACACTGTAAAGTTAGAATCATTTCTTGAAGATTCATTTGAAGAGGTATCATCGAAAATATGTGTGGTCTCCGACTCAGCGCATCTTCCACTTTGTTCAATGTTCCTTTTATGTAGGTAATCTCAAAATCGTACTTGATAAGCATTTCTGACCAACACCTTTGTCGCGTGCTCAAGTCACTTTGCGTAAAAATGTGTTGCAAATCATAGTCGTCTGTCTTTAGTTCGAATTTTCATCCAATAAGGTAGTGTCTCCACACTCTCGGGGCATACACAATGGTCAATAAATTCAAATCATGTGTCATGTAGTTCTCTTCATGCTTTCTTAATTTCCTTGAGATGTAATTGATCACTCGACCGTCTTGCATCAAGACTCCACCTAAGACTTCCTTGGATCCTTCCATGCATACAAATAAGTCCTCATCCATGGAATTTTAGTATCGACGTTGTTTTCAACATCTTCTTGAGCCTTCGAAATGATTCTGCGCATTTATCGGTCCATATAAACTTCTTGTTTTTCTTCTGCAATTCCGTGATTGGATTTTCTATCTTTGAAAAACCTTCGACAAACCGTCAATAATATCCTGCATTTATCGGTCCATATAAACTTCTTGTTTTTCTTCTGCAATTCCGTGATCAGATTTGCTATCTTTGAAAAAAATTCGACAAACCGTCGATAATATCCTGCTAAACCCATGAAGCTAAGTACTTCTGGTACATTCGTTGACACAGGACATTCCATAATAGCCTCTTCCTTCGTTGGATGCTCAACGATGCCTTCATCGGAGATAACATGCCCCAAAGAATGAATCCTCGACTGATAAATAGAGAATTTCGACAGTTTCCCGTATAACTTGTTTTATTGTAAGCATTATAGTACCAAGCGCAAATGTTTGTCGTGTTCTTCCATCTTCCAAGAATATATAAATATGTCATCAATGAATACTTGAAAAAACTTGTCCAAGTATTCATGGAACACCCCATTCATCAAGATCATGAATACCCCTGAGGCGTTTGTCAGTCCAAACGGTAAAATGGTAAAATTGTAACTCCCGAACCTAGTCTTGAATGTGGTCTTAGGAATGTCTTCCTCTTTGATCCGTAACTAGTGATATCCTAATCTGAAGTCAATATTTAAAAACATCGTCGCACCTTTCATTTGTTCAAACAAATCGTCTATTCTTGGCAACAAATACCGGTTCTTAATCGTTTCCTTGTTCAATTGACGGTAGTCAATACAGAGTCTCCACAAACCATCCTTTTTCCATATGAAAATAACCGGCACACACCAAGGAGACACACTTAGATGTATAAGTCGAAGGTCCAACAACTCCTTCAGTTTCATTTTAAACTCTTGTAACTCAGGTGTTGACATCCGATAAGGCATTCTCTCTGTCATCACCATAATGATTATGCTTGAAATCCAAGTTTAAATTTGGCAGGTGACTAAAGCAGTGTAGAGACATGGCGTCATTTGGAGGTTCAGGTCATATGTGGGGCCAATGTGGATAAATATAGAGAGATCACGAAGGAGGTAATCCTACAGACCGTTGATATTGAAGTACCCCAGATCAACGATTGAGACCCATATCGGGCAGTGAAATAGCATAGAATTTAACTAAGCGGGGGCGGACCGGGAAAAACCATTGTGGTTTTAGTAGTGGATGCGTGGAACCCTTAGAGGTACATCGGTGCAAAAACAGTCTTCTTGAAACCATTTTCCAAACAGCCCCAATGTCACATGGTCTAATGTGTCAAATCAACAACTCGTGGGGGGAGGTGATGGCTAGTCAAATCACCTCACGTCGCTCATTCGGGTACTTCCCATCTGACATGTCAAGTGAACACCGTCGTATAACTAACTCAAAAGTTCATCATTCGAAGTATAATGGTGAAGCGTGGAAAACCAACGTACCCTGTCAGTAATTCATGATTAGGATTCTAGGACTACAGGTCTTCAGATATGGGTGGCCTTATTCTACTCTGGGAAATCGTCATCTCATGCATAAGTGAAGTAATCTCGAAGTTGGATTGATTTCCTGAGTTATGTAATATTAAGAGAGAAAAAAATTGTGGTCTCTGCGAGGTTGGAAGACATGGACAACGCCAATCGAACAATATCCAGTACAACAGAGTTTTCAACTAACATGACAAGCTTATCAATGAGTAAGAGAGAAAGGTTGGTTGCGCAGATATTAGAAACTAAATTTCATACTGAACTCGTGACTAAACCGGAATCAGGGGTCAGATTAAACCCTGTTATGAGGGACCAAATAATCAATGGAAACGTGGACAAAATCTACAAGTAGGCAGTGAAGAAGAAGCGGAGAAAACGACAGGAAGCATAAATCAGAACTGAGGCGATGGAGAGCGTCAGGGAAAATCAACTAGCCTAGTTGAGCACCCTAAAGGAGGAAATCGTCAAGCTGAAATAAATTCTTAGGTAGGATTGAGTATGTTCCAAATTTTTTTGGACAGATGGCAGTCAAATAAAAAGGCCCCAGATATGTCAGACCTGTTCGTAATGATCCCTTTAAAATAGGATAACTGTTTTTATAAATTACTCTTTTTTGTAACTGATCTCTATTTTTAGAATTATGGGGAAGTTTAAACGTTTTGAATTCTTCAAGTAATTCTTCTATATATATACTATCTCAAGGATATAGAAAAGGGATGGAGAAAAGAGGAGCCTGCCCTCTGAGCAGGAAGACTTTGTAAACTTTGGGGCTAGAATGAATATATAAATGCAGAAGCGGATTTTGGATTGTTTATGAAAAGATTCTAATTGGTGGTGATATGAGTCTTGTGTTCTTTCATAGTATGTGATTCCTATAATCTTATATTTCATTTACACTTTCATCTGTCTAAATTGGAGAAACAAAAACCCAGAATTCATCATTGCGATGCTTTTGGCTTAAATGATTTAGATTATGTGTATTTCTTCTCAACCAATTCAGAATTTATTTTAATATGTTCTGATGTAGTTATATGTTTCTTTTTCCTCTGATGCCATGCAAATTTCATATATAAACTCAGACTCATTGCCTCATTTAGCCTTTTCCTCTTGATAGTTTTCATGTTTTGACAATGCATTGTTCATTCCAGACTCCATAGCCCAAATGTTATCTTCATTTCTTTAGTTATTTTATAAGAACCCCCCAAAACAAACCAAATCTAGCCACTGATTATCAAAGAAATACCCAGTGACACGAGAGATCCCTCTCTGAGTTGAGCAGGCTAGTGCCCATCTCTGAAGTAGGTTGAAACAATTACCTATGTCGTTTGTTTATCATCCAAAACAAATTTACGGAGTGCTAACACTCTGGCATCGCTGCCCGGGACGAAATTGAAAATTTTCCCTAGGAAAGAATGACATGGTTGAGTTCAAAGGTCTGAGAGCAATAGACACTTAGGCACATATTGGATTTATTCTTGTTCTGGCAACTCCACATCAAAAAATAAGTTTGAACGTGATTCCACTGGTAGAAGGCTCCAGAAATTTAAATTTTCACTGGCGACTCCACTCGCAATGCAAAATCCATCTTCCAAAACATCAATGGCAACTACACTCTTAATGCAGAATCTAGATCCCAAAAATTTATTGGTGACTCCACTCAAATTTCGAATGCAGTTAAGATAATTCACTGAAAGATGATGCCCCTTGGTAGAGGTATGAGAAGGCGTTATGGAAGAAAACAAATGCTCAAAATGGGATTTTTTCCAGGTCATTTTACTATTTGTTATAAGTTGCCTCTGGTCCTTTCTTGAAAATGCTAGACAAGTTCTTCTTTACTTACTGCATGCAAATCATGACCATGAAAATCTATAAATTATATGTCCTCCTCTTAAAGCTACACGAATGTCCCCTTAGTTTATCATTGGCCTTGATAAAAATATTCCATCTAAGCCATATAAGGACCATAACGATAAGCCTCATGAATCCAAGATTGGTGTTTCACCTCCTATACTTAATCCAACGTCCCCCAAGATTTAGCACCGATACAGTCCCTTAAAGCTACCTCAAATCCTTCATGATTTTCCTCCTGAGTACTATACATATCTACTCGTGTTTAATGGGGAACCTAATACCATCTAAGCTGAAAAACACATCCAAGGGTTTGAGAATTTTATAGATTTGTTTGAGATTGACCATGATGATGTGTGTATGAGGGCCTTTTTTCGGTCCTTAAAAGGAGACACCAAAGACTGGTTCAAGCATTTGCAGCCAAAGACGATTAGCTCATGGGAGGATTTGAAAGAAGTTTTTTTAAAGTTTTGGGGCAAGAAGAAATCTTTGGACCTACAACTTAGAGAGTTCTATGCTTTGAAAAAGCAGGACAATGAAACTATTTCTATATTCGACAGAAGGTTTTCCAGTATCTATCACAATTTTCCCAAAGAAATTCGACCCATTGAAGCTGTTGCCATGCTCCATTATGCAACTACTCTCCATCCAGATTCATCTCTCCTCCTTATGGAAAGAAGATCCAAGTCATTACAAAAAATGTTCTATGATGCTCTGGACATTCATCACAACATCCAAGCATGTAAACATATTAGAAATGAAGGACCGAATGCTCAAGAACGTGAAAGTGAATATGAGAAGAAATGGTTTGATTGGGATGTTGAGCATAGAATTGAAAATACCATATGTCCTCTCGCAGTTTCCAATACCAATGATTCTGCAAAAAATTATATTCCACCTGTTGAAAGAGGGGATGCTGACCCATCTCATGATAAGAAAAAGGATGATTGTTTTATGTATTCATTTATAGATGGTCAAGATGATGAGATTACAAATCAGCTTGTTGAAGAACAAGTTGATGTTCCTAGTTTGTTCTTGTTAGATGACATCGCGCAGACAGTTGACTTGCCTGTATATGAAAAATATGAGGACGATTGTGATGTTGAAGACTTTCTTTTTCAACAGTACAGTGAGACAAATAAACCTATGTATCACATTTACAAGGAGAAAAGTATTGGATCAACTGAAGAGAATTCTCTACCCTTGTGATTTGTTGCATTCAAATTGTTGAAAGAAAATTCTCAAGTCATTGTTGAGGCAAACGAATTTGTGTTGATGCAAATTCACACCAAACCAACGAAATATATTGACAAGATATTGCAGCACTCTTCTTAGATGCTTGATGACCCTATTACTTGTTTTGTAGGAAATCTTGTCAATTCAAAAGTACAGTCACTGGTCGAAGACAAAGCTGAAAATGAGCATGTCCAACAATCCAAAGAAATGGAGAAATGTACCTATGACGACACTGGAGAAAATGAAGAAGGATTTGATTCAGGTACCATAATGTTGCCATTGTGTTTTTCCTCATTCGAACTGTTGAAACAAATTTTTTATAGCGTTTCAAATCAGAAAGCATCCAAGCATGACGTTGAAAGTGAATAAAGAAGTGGACTTACAAATAAAAAATCTCTTCCTTTATGTTTTTATTCCTTTGAATGGTTAAAATAAAATCATGAGATTTCAGAGGAAACATGGAGTTCTAACCACATTCATAGTAGTGCTTTTTTACATGAAAAGATTGTTATCACTGAGGAACACCAACTACACTCACGTGCATTAAACAGTCATTACTTGGAAAGGTATTTCAATTCAGAGTTGCAACCTACACTTGACCATCAGATTAAAGAAGAAGTTGATCAAGAAATTGTTGTTAAAGGTCATTTTATTTCTCCTAAAACTAATGTAGATATTCAACAATATCCCCAGTGAGACAAAGTATTTCAAGGTTTCCTTTCTTCCCTTGAAAATGACGTAGTGATCCTGTTTCTAAATGACCTAGATAGGAATGAAGATTTTGAAACTTCACCTACAGACACTCTAAGCAGCGAGAAAACACTTATGGAGGAGGCTTGCTCTTCTATCTTGAATCTTGAAAAGGAAACATTCTTCCATATAATTCATGATCCCAAGACACATTATATGGAAAAATTTTACAATCAGAATTTACCAATAATAGTGGATTACAACAAACCAATGTCTGTGTCAAATGTGAGCCTTCTTACATCAGATGATGTTCTCCATCCATGGTTGCCTTATGAATCAAGTAATCTTTACTACCAGACTTCTCAACAACTCTGTCAGTTGTTTAATAGAAGTCAACAAGTTGAATCACCTGAAAACATAAATGCAGTGGAAGGAGTGAAATGTGATGATTTTTTTATGCATATCTTAGAAGATCCATTTGCGATCCTATTGGAGGAAGTGAGCAATCCAGGCCCTTCAAAATTTTTAAGAATTGGACTTATGGATAAAATTTTGAATGAATCATCAACAAAAAGGTTTTGGAACAAGCAAGTACAAAGAAAACGAACGGTGGATAGAATGTTGTCATGGCTACTTTGGGATTATGATTTCACTTGATTGACAGTCCTTTTTCAATAGTTAGGGTAGGTAGGAGTGTGTGAATAAACTTGTTGGTTAAGAATTTTTTAAAATCTCCAGTAGTATGTACAGTTAGATCTGAGCAACATTTTGTCAGCATCCATTGAAGAGCAGTTTGCAAAATCCAGTTTTAAGATTTGACATTCGGTCTCCAAGATGTAACAAGATGCCCACACACATTTGAAAGGAAGACCAAAGAAGAAGGCGCCAATATTAAATTTCTTTGCTACCTCACAGAGAGGATAACATCCCCATTTGGAGCCTATGTTATCACCATAACGGTTATCCTTGAAATCTGAGTTTAAATCTAGTAGGTGACTAAAGCAGTGTAGAGACATGGCGTCATTTGGAGGCTCAGGTCATATGTGGTGACAATGTGGATAAATATAGTGGGAGCGCGAAGGAGGGAATCCTACTGACCGTTGATCTTCAAGTAGCCCAGATCAACGATTGAGACCCATATCGGGCGGTGAAATAACACATAATTTAATTAAGCAGGGGAGGATCAGGGAAAACCATTGTGGTTTTAGTAGTGGATGAGTGGCACACTTAGAAGTACATCGGGGCGAAAAGTAGTCTTCCTGAAACCATTTTCCAAACAACCCCGATGTCACGTGGTCTAATGTGTCAAATCAACAACTCGTGGGGGGAGGTGACGGCTAGTCAAATCACCTCACGTTGCTGGTTCGGGTACTTCCTGTCTGACATGTCAAGTGAACTTCGTCGTATAACTAACTCAAAAGTTAATCATTAGAAGTAGATTGGTGAAGCGTGGAAAACCAACATACCCTGTCAGTAATTCATGATTAGGATTCGAGGACTATCGGTCTTCAGATATGGGTGGCCTTATTCTACTTTGGGAAATCATCGTCTCATGCATAAGTGAAGTAATCTCGAAGCTGGATTGATTTCCTGAGTTATGTAAGATTAAGAGAGACAAAAATCATGGTATCTACAAGGTTGGAAGACATGGACAATGCCAATCAAACAATATCCAGTACAACAGGGCTTTCAACTAAGATGACAATATTATCAATGTGTAAGAGAGAAAGGTTGGTTGCGTAGATACTAGAAACTAAATTTCATACTGAACCCACGACTGAACTGGAATCAGGGGTCAGATTAAACCTTGTTACGAGGGACCAAATCATCAATGGACACGCGGACAAAATCTACAAGCAGACAGTGAAGAAGAAGTGGAGAAAACAATAGGAAACAAAAAGTAGAACTGAGGCGATGGAGAGCATCGAGGAAAATCAACTAGCCTGGTTGAGCACCTTAAAGGAGGAAATCGCCAAGCTGAAATAAATTCTCAGGTAGGATTGAGTATGTTCCAACAAATTTTGGACAGATGGCGGTTGAAGAAAAAGGCCCCAGATATGTCAGACCTGTTCGCAACGATCCCTTTAAAATAGGATAATTGTCTTTATAAATTACTCCTTTTTGTAACTGATCTCTATTTTTAGAATTATGGGGAAGTTTAATCATTTTGAATTCCTCAAGTAATTCCTCTATATATATATTATCTCGAGGATATAGAAAAGGGACGGAGAAAAGAGGAGCCTGCCCTCTGAGCAGGAATACTTTGTAAACTTTAGGGCTAGAATGAATATATAAATGGAGAAGAAGATTTTGGACTGTTTATGAAAAGATTCTAATTGGCGGTGATATGAGTCTTGTGTTCTTTCATAGTATGTGATTCCTGTAATCTTATATTTCATTTACACTTTCATCTGTCTAAATTGGAGAAACAAAAACCGAGAATTCATCATTGCGATGATCTTGGCTTAAACGATTTAGACTATGTGTATTTCTTCTCAACCAATTCAGAATTTATTTTAATATGTTCTGATGGAGTTATATGTTTCTTTTTCCTCTGATGCCATGCAAATTTCAGATATAAACTCAAACTCATCACCTCATTTATCCTTTTCCTCTTGATAGTTTTCATGTTTTGACAATGCATTGTCATTCCAGACTCCATAGCCCAAATGTTATCTTCATATCTTTAGTTAGTTTATAATAACCCCCCAAAACAAACCAACTCTAGCCACTGATTATCAAAGAAATACCCAGTGACATGGGACATCCCTCTCTGAGTTGAGCAGGATAGTGCCCAGCTCTGAAGTAGGTTGAAAAAATTACCTCTGTCATTTGTTTATCATCCAAAACAAATTTACAGAGTGATAACACTCTCTATCAGTTCATTTCCAGGTTTCAGGTCAATTGTAAACTCCAATTATCTTTTAGGTGGAAAACCTGATAACTCTTCTGGGAATACGTCTGCAAACTCCCGTACTACTGGAAGGTTTTCTAATCCTTTCACCATTCCCTTTTCGTTCAACTCTAATATTAAATATAGCTTTCATCCTTTGTGCATGCTCTTCCACAGCTGTAGGGAAGAAATGAACCTTAAGGAAATTCCCTGGTTTCCTCCTACAATCACTCGTCTCTGTCCCTCATCATCGGTCAAACTCAATCATTTTGTCTTACAGTTGAGTATCACATCATGCGATTCCAACCATTCCATACCAATAACGACATCATAAGATCTTAATATCATGACGTATAGGTTGGCCTTCGTTACAAAATCTCCCAGGTTGAGGCTACAGTCTGTAACCTTTCCTCCAAACTTTAGCTTGGCACCCGAAGCCATTTCCACATAGCTAAAATTGTCTTGTTCGACTTCCTTTACATTAATTATTTTTAGCGCTGCACCATAAATATAGCTCTTTGTAACACCGGGATCTATCAAAATACTAAAGGTTTGGTCAGCGATGGTACCAGACTTCTCGAGCACAATAGACCGGTGCTCATCCTGGCGGTTATTCACCACTACATGAATCCGGTGAGCCTTGCCCAAATCTCCAACTGTAGTGTGTCCAGTTGACCCGGTTTCTCTGGCCCTCTCAACTGGAAAGTCATGTTGGTAATGTGTCTCTCCACATGTCCAACATCCAGTCTTCAGTCCTGTACCCTTGTTCCTCGAAGTGGAAGTTGTCGGCCCAAGTCTGTTCTACTAAACAAGCCTAAATTGTTGTTGTTGTGGACGACGTTGATGTTGGTGCTATGGTCCTCTGTAGGGAGTCTGTTGTTGAGGCACATGTTGTCATGGTGTCGTGAACATGGATCCTATTAGAGTACCTCGAAACCCTGATGAATGTCTAGCTGGTGTCATATGTTGCTACACACTAGATGTTGCCTGTCCCGTTGGTCTCGTAGGAGTCCTTCTCTGACCCCCGCTGATCATCTCTTCCTTAGCTATGAGAGTCTTCTGGACTGCATCGTGCAACTTCTGAGGAATTAGGATCCTCACTTTCACATGAATTCTGACGTTAAGGCCGAACACAAACTTGTTGACCTTGAGCTTCTCGATGTTCAGATGTGGAGCAATCCTAAGCAACTCCATGAATCATGACTCATACTAGGGCACCATACAACCGCCCTGTCATAAGGCATTGAACGCATTGAGTTGGCGCTCAATGAATTCCTATGAAAAATACCTCTCTCAGAACCACTCCTCAAACAGTTCCCATGACACGTCTTCGACGACCATGTTCAGTTGTGGCAAGAGCGCCTTCCACCATAGAAGAGCGCTCCCATTCAGCTGAAAGACCGCACGTGGAACTTCATGTTGGAGGTGTAGTCGCGAAGTGTGAAGCACATCACCATGTTCTCCAACCATGCCTCAGCAGCTGCACCATCCATGGCACCCAATAAATTGGGAAACTTGACCTTCTCGAGTTCTCTGTGAATGCTACCAGTACCGACTAGGGCGTGTTGTGGACCCTCAGGGGGTACATGTGCCATGGCATCATCTATATCTAGTCAGTTAATCAAGGCCTCTTACATCCTCTGAAAGGACCTCATCAACCCAATCACATCCCCCAAAGAAATTTGCTCCTATCCAGTGACTTGTTCTTCTCTTTGTGGGTTAGACCACTCTGGTGTGGGCACTACTAGAGGCGTCATGCCTCCTCCCCTAGCACCACACCGCCTGCCTCCGCGACCTACTCTAACCATGATTACCTGTAGAAACACAATTCAATTTAAATAGTGATAAATTATTAATCAAGTGTTTAATACATTGTAAGGTGTAATGATCCCAATTCATGGGGTTGAACCTACTTTGATACCATATGTAATGACCCCTCCATTACGATATCAAAAAACGACGTGCAATAGGTAAATTTTTTTTTTCTATTGCATTAGGATATTAAATTCGTTACAACATGATAAACAACATCACAATTGATACATCATCATGACTAATCGACACATAAGCATAACAATAATCATAATTAAAAGCGACGCATAATCAACACATAAACAACGACTAAATCAAGCATCATCGTAATTCATAGTTGCACATAATTAACACATCATCATATTAATTATTGACGCAATCAACACATCAAGATTGTCTAAAGAGAAATACCAGTAAGTGATTAATCATGCCACTGAACACTAATGAGCTACCTGCCCAACCTACCCTGCAAGGTTAGGACCTCCAGGACAAATAAGCAAAACTCAAGCCTAGGATTCATCGGATTGATTTTGACCACTTAAGATCTCATGGATGGCGATTTTTCTGAGGAACAAGGAGGCGTTTAATTCCCATAATCAATCACATATCAACATTATTCTAATGGCGCAAGAGAATCTAATAACTAAATCAACCATGCATATGCATTATTTTCATGGCGCAAGAGAAATCAACATAAGATTCAACATTTACTCCATGGCGCGAGAAGTCTAATATCTAAAACAATCAATCATCACATTAAATACTCATTCTGCGCAAGTAATCTAATATCTAAAACAATCATTTATCACATTAAATTTTCATTACGCACAAGAAGTCTAGTATCTAAAACAATCATTCATTACATTAAATTTTCATTTCGCACAAGAAGTTTGATATCTAAAACAATCATTCATTACATTAAATTTTCATTGCATGCAAGAAGTCTATTATCTAAAACAATTATTCATCGCATTAAATACTCATTGTGCACGGGTAATCTAATATCTAAAATAATCATTCATCACATTAAATTTCCATTTCGCGCAAGAAGTCTAATATCTAAAACAATCATTCATTACATTAAATTTTCATTTCGCACAAGAAGAAAACAATCAGTCATCACTAGTATTATGGTTATTTCATGATTCCGAGACATAAGTAATTCTACCAAAGTTATATTAGATTACAATCTGGAGCAGCATCATGCCTCAACTGCTTCAAGCTATTGAATCATTCACTGCTTTGTAGCACAACTAAAATACTTTTTAAAGACTTAACTTAATTAAACAATACAACAAGGTCTCAAGCTACATCTCACATCCATACACAAGGTACCACACCATCTCTCTAGACCTTAACACTAGAAGACAATGTTGCTTTACAATTTCATTTAAGGAAATAAATAAAGGATCATCACACTTGAGTAATAATGGAGATAACTTCCATACTAACTTACATAAACATGTGCACATGGATTTCCTAAGGAAGATAAACGCTTAAAATAATAATACTAACTAGTAACTGAAGGTTGTCTAAACTTTAAAGAAGCATTCAAGTAAATGTTTTTTCTCCTGCACCTTCTTAGCATGACTAGGCTTACACACTTCCCAGTTTTAATATATATATATAGATAGATAGATATGCAATGCCCTACGCTCTTCCACCTTTCACCACCAATAACAACCTTAACACAATTGAAGTTGTGCAACATTTATATCGATAATGCAGAGGGAGACTATCAAACATTGGGCCAATGGGTGAGGGCGCAGAGCTTAAGACTCTCCCCAAAACGAAGATTTTAAAAATTCATAAGATCGTTGAGTGAGAGGAAGGCGCAGAGCTAAGGCTCGTCCCGAAAACACAGAGACAAATTATAAAGACGCTTAGCAATTTCTTCGCAAAATCGTTGAGGGCTTAAGAGGGAAAAAACGCAAAGAAGAATTCGTTGAAGCCGAGCGAGGATGCATTCAATCGCAGAGGGCACAAAAATCGTCGAGATCTTTATGAATCTTCGAAAAATTCGGCTGAAGTAAGCTGGGAGAAAAGGTTTGAAAACGCAGAGACATTTAATTCGCCTTCCAGAACCAATTTGTGGCTGCCAACTTCAGTTTATTATTAAATTTGTTTACAGAGAAGCAATCAATTCGCAGAGGTTACTACTATAATTTCGCCGAGGATAAATTGAATTCGTAGAGGTAAAAAGGGGGAGAATTTAGTGTGTGATTTTTTCAAAAACACAGAAATAAATAGGGAAGGCAGGGTGCCAAAAAAGGGGAAAAATCGCCCGGAGGAATTACAAGAAAACGTCAGGAGAATATTCATCATAAAAACGCAGAGAACCGATACCATAACGCTAGGCAAGGGAAGAAGTGAAGGCACAGATCCATTTTCATTGATGGGCAATGATTAGCACCTCCACGCAGAGAAGAAGACTCAGAGATATAAATAAAATGGAGAGATAAAGTATAAAAATTGCTGAGTAGTGAAGTAAGGTGCAGAGCTTAAAAATCTCCTCAAGACGTAGAGTTTTGGTGGTAGACTCAGAGCTTGGGCTCTTCAAAAACGAAGAATTATAAATGCATAAAATCGCTAGCAAGAAGGAGGGCACAGAGGTGAAAATCGTTGAGGGAGAAGACTCATAGATTTAAAAAAGACGTAGAGAAAAAATTGATGCTAAGTTGTTGGGAAAGAAGTGAAGGCGCAGAGGAAAAATGAAAAACATTTAAGTTGAGATTAACATGAATTCCAGACAATGCCAAGGGAGACTGTGGAATTTATATGGAATTTGAAATGACCAAGATGATTAAAATTTGAGAGAAATGTACATCTTGCAGAACCATTTTTATTATAAATTCATCTTACAAAAATTGCATGGACCATCTATAATCTAGTTTGAAAGGTTGTACATATTAAATCCTAATACAATACAATTCTCATTAAAATACCGTAGCAAACGACGATAATTCAAAGATGCTCTTCCGCTTTTGCGCTCCGTCCAGCTCCCGCTTGCTAACCGTGGAGATTTCACTGGTACCTCCCAACCAACGCTAGGGGTACTTTTCTTCTCCCTTAGCCCCTCGAGATGCAAAGGGGCCACGCACAAACTCAACCATAATACTCTAGCTCCTAGCTCGCCTCGCAAGGTAGAGCCACCACTCTCTCTCTCGAATTGGGTATCCCAACTCTCATAAGTAAACCCAGTCAGAATTTTTGCAGCATAACCCTACTCATAACTAGTCCTCCCTTTCCTCCTCTCAACTATTTTTTTTATAGAATTTTCTTAGTGACCCCTTGCCATTTGTCATTTAATTCATTTTTTAAAAATTAATTAGGAATTATTCTCCCCATACACTTGTCATTTGTTCCTTTAGTTGCACCAATAAATCCACAATTTAATTTAATTAAAAGACAATTTCCCTCACCTATTCTAAAAGCGCTCATAAAATCACTGCTAGTTGCCCCTTTATTCCCTTTATTTTCCATTTAAGACTGACACATTTCTAAAACGGAGTTGAGTTAAAATAGGAATGTTCTCTAGTTAGACTAGACTCTAGATACCTTTCTATGCTTACCCATTCTCGTATGCTTTATTCCTTTCTTATTTAAATTTCTAATTTGGTATGTACTTGCAAAGTGTATTAATCCCTCCTTTGGATTTATTTTTATTTTCATTGATTCTCAATTTGATTTATTTCATCCCTTCATTATTTAATTTAAAAATTTAGTTTTTAGTCTTCTCACTCATTTAGACTTAGGCTTAGTTAAATCTTTATTTGCAAATGCCTAGACCCTTATGGATTATGCTTAATAAGTTCATTCTTTAGTTAATTAATTAATCAATTAATTAATTCGGCAGCTGCTCAAGATTTTACAAGGTTTAACATTCACTCAAGTTTTCTAGGCCACCTAGATTCATTAAATCATTTTTTTTTTAAATACCGCGACGTGCCCTTGAAGACGCACTCTGTGCTCCAAGGGTGTCACTCGCCTTTGATTCAAATTTTAATTACACGATGTGCCCTTCAAGACGCACTACATGCTCCAAGGGTGCCACTCACCTTTGACTGGTTTTGGTAGTTGTCCAACCCTTGGAGTCAATACTCCATTCATGCGACCTTGTGAAAGACTAAGGGTCTTTAAGGAATAAAGACCCTACCTTATCGCACGCCCCTTCGAATATTTGTGAGTGAGTGTCTCAATTTTCCCTCATGGAATCGTGGATCTCTCGAACTAGGTAATCATTAACCTACAATTCGAGCCACGATGGGAGTGCTAGAAGGTTGTGACAGGGGTGCTGCCACACCTCTCCCTCAATATCTGGTTGTTGTGCATGACACCATTTACTCCTTATGTGAGTCTGATTAAAAAGAAATCATCAGTCTGCATCCATCAACGAAACACTGTCAATGATCCATAAACAACATCATAATATACCCGATTATATGTCACATATGCATAAATAAAATACTCAAGTCAATACAATCCACTCCCTGACTCGATACGGAGTCCAAGGAATTCCATTGATTCCATTGGCATCATCAATCTGTCAATTCTCCTGCACACTCGGGGGAAACTCATCAATATCATCTATCAATCCATCGATATCAAATAACATAACATAAAAATCCATCAACATCATCATAAGAACCCACAAGTGAAATA
>SNQJ01S0144624.1:0-11632 GCA_010110895.2 Picea sitchensis
TGGGGGGTGAACCGCCCATCCGTGGAGTCCTCAGACTTGACCACCGCGAGGAAAATTGTGCCACACACAACCTTGCTGAAAGGAGAAAAGACAGGAAGAGTGGGTGATCAAAGGGCAGATGCGAGGGGAATAGGAGAACCCTGGAAAAATACAGAGTGAGTGATAGAAGAGAAGAAGGAGAGTAACCTTCATTCTCGGTCACTGGCAAACAGAGACATAGTCTCGTAGCATCATGGTCTCAGCTCGGGGGTGGCTAGTGGTAAATCCGTTGGGAGTCGCTGAGCCTACGGTTGGGTGGAAACGAGCACCCCTCTCAGCAGTTGCAATCACATCTGGTGTTATTTCTGATAAGTGTTTTACATCTTACATCTTGAAATGTATATCCTGGCATTTATGATCATCTTGCATCTTGAAAAATATATGCTGACATGTATGCTCATAGTTTGTGTAGTTTATGAATGGTTTGAGTATAAGACTGTCTGTGTGGTGTTGATCAGATATGGTGGCTGCATGCTTTTATTGGAAGGACCACGTATGGCTTATGTTTATAGATAGATTTGTATATATATATGCATATTGAGTTAATTCAAACTTCAAGTCTGTTCTCCGGAAATCTATACCCTTATCTGTCTCAGGTAATACCCTGGATAGATCTCCCCATAGAGACACCCTTTTTGGAAAGCTCACCAAGAACCTGGAAAAAGATTTGAAGGTGCAAGTCTTAGTAATCCTGTACGAGGAAGAATGATCCTCTTGAAACCCTGAAATGGAAGCGTAGGGATAAGTATCGATCGACAGATGAGATCCTGTCGGAAGATCTGTGGTCATTCACGACAGTTAGATTGGAGGAATGAACGAGGGCGTTAAATGCCTTAACCCCTTTTTCCTTTATCTTCGTGAGTAGCAAAGAAATCGGGACTGTAGATCCCCAAGGTCCATGGGAGTATCTGGACCATTGGTTTTTCCATGTCCAGGGAGCAGCGGGAGAGTGCACAGTGCGGGACAGATCTGAACCGTCAAATCTTAGTTAGAAAAACATGACAGCCGTTGGATCTGTCAGGAGATGCATGAGGGTTAAGCCCTCGTGAGAAGAGGCGAAAGTCCTGATAGAGGAGTTGATATCAGTATTTCAGATACCGGGGATTTGAATTGACAGAGGATCTGTGTCACTGGGGGTCGCAAGTCACGAAATCGCGAGGAGCAAGGATAGTTGTTGGATCTAGGTCAAGGGAGGACCGTTGGATCAGAGCCTCATCACGCGTATCGCACATTCGGAGGTTGAAAGGACCTCATCTCGACTGCAGAAGTCACGAAGTGCTAAGAGCCGAGGCATGAGTCTGGACACGTGGCAGAACCACGAGGTGGGGCCTGCGTGATTGACAGGCAGACACGTGCCGCAGGGGGAAAGGTGTCAACTCTCTGTTGACTTCTCGCATCTTAGGGATTCACGGGATAAGAACATGAGAGCTCAACCCTTCGACTTGTGAAGTCGCGAAGTTGCGACAGGAGCTAGTGCTTAGCCTAGCCGTTGGTCACGCGCAGAGGGTGCTGACAGAAGGAAGCTATACCCATTTCGTGATTTCGGGTATCGTGAATTTGGGAAGGAAGAGTCAGGAGTTTCGGCTCACGAACTCGCGAGATTGCGAGTTGCGACAAGCACCTTCTGGAATAGGCCTTGGTCATAGCGTTGTGGTCGCTCGGAGAGTGTGGAGCTCGCACCTAGTGCTGTTCGCACAGGGGAGCTTCCGAAAGGACCTGTGGATCGATTGGAAGGAGATTCCAGCTGGGAATCAAAAGAAGCCGCTTCGGCTCACAAAAGAAACTAAACGATCCTTAAGACTGGGAGGTCGCACAGAGACTTTGTCGAGGCAGAGGTGGCATCTGCAGCCTAAGCTAAGTCTCGTAGGATTTCGGGGATTCTGCCCCTCGAGAAAAGGTGAAAAATTTATTACGCCGCAACGGGTGTGTGACAAAGACCATCAAAATATTGCGTGGTTTTCTAGGTTTAACAATATATTATCGTTTGTTCATAATTATCGCAAGATTGTGGCGCCTCTCACTGCTCTACTTAAAAATAATTCTTTCACTTGGACTCCCACAACTGATTAGGCCTTTCAAGCATTGAAGGAGGCTATGTGCACTATTTCGGTCTTGTCCCTTCCTGATTTCACAAAGACCTTTGTCCTGGAATATGATGCCTATGGGAGAGGAATTGGAGTAGTCCTTATGCAATAGGCAAGACCGTTTTCCTTTACCAATAAACAATTGTCAGACTGTCATTTGGGCCAATCAATCTATGAAAAGGAAATGTTGGTTATTCTGCATGCAGTAGATCTATGGCGCCCTTATCTCTTGGGACAACACTTCCAAATTAAGACAGATCATCAAAGCCTCAAGTATTTTTTGGAGCAACGACCTTCCTCTCCAAAGAAACAAAAATGGATAACTAAGCTCTTTGGATATGATTATGAGATCATTTACAAGAAAGGAAAAGAAAATATGGTCGCTGAAGCTCTTTCTCGAAAATATGAATATGAAGGGTCCCTTTTCTCCCTATCCTTCATTGTCCCAGATTGGCTCCAAGTTGTTTGCCAGGAATGGCTACAAGATCCTAAAATTTTGCACTTGATCCAATAGTTGCAAGACAATTCTTCAGTTTCCCCAGGGTACTCTTGGAACAGTGATGAGCTTCACTACAAAGACCATTTGTATTTAAGTAAACAATCACAACTTAAATCCACAGTGCTTTATGAGCTTCATGCCACTCCCACATTTGGCTACTCAGGGTTTACCAAAACCTATGACAAGGTCAAACGTTCTTTTTTATGGGATGGTATGAAAAGGGACGTTCACACTTTTGTGGCCAAATGTGATGTTTGTCAACGTAACAAGGGAGAAAAAATCAAAGCCCCTGGCACACTTCAACCGCTTCCAATTCCACCCACTGTTTGGAGAGACATCTTTATGTATTTCATTGTGGGGTTACCTAAATAATGCAATAAGTCAGTCATCATGGTGGTAGTTGATCATCTTTCCAAGTCTGCTCATTTTTGTGCTTTGCAACATCCATTTACTGCATCCACCGTGGCTCAAATTTTCATGGGTCATGTCTTCAATCTTCATGGCATGCCTCATTCTATTGTTTCTGATCGAGGCCCCACTTTCACCAACAATTTTTGGCAAGAACTGTTTAGGCTACAGGGCACCCAATTGCATCTCAGCACAACCTATATTCCCCAGATTGATGGTCAAATTGAAGTTGTCAACAAGTGTTTGGAGACTTATTTGAGGTGTTTTTCCTCTGAAAGGAAAAATCAATGGGCTCAATTGTTATCATTAGGTGAATGGTGGTACAACACTTCTTACCATACCGCTATTCACATGACTCCTTTTGAAGCAATCTATGGACAAAAGCCACCTTCTGTTCTCTCCTACATGCCAAGTGTCTCAAAGGTTATGGTGGTTAACCAAACGCTTACAGTTCGAGAGGTTATTCTCCGTACCCTCAAAGATAATTTGGTTATGGCTCAAAATCACATGAAGCAACAAGCTGATCAAGGTCACTCAGAACGCCAATTTTTTGAATGTGTCCAGGAATTTCTTCACCTGCAACCTTATAAACAACCTTCACTCAAAGATGAACATTGTCAGAAACTGGCGCCCAAATTTTATGGTCCTTATACAGTTCTCAAGCGTGTGGGATAGGTGGCCTATCATTTAGATTTTCCTAGTTCTTCCAAGCTCCATCATGTTTTTCATGTCTCCTTCTTAAAGAAGGTTATTGGCGCTAAGTGCCAAACTCAAACTATCCTTCCTGAATTGGCTGAAGAAGGATCCATCTGGTTGCAGCCACAAGCCGTTTTGGACCAGGATGAGCGTTGTCTTCATTAATGCACCATCAAGGAAGTGTTAGTTGAGTGGAAAGATACAACTCCAGTTGATGCCACCTGGGAGCCAACTAGCATTATGTAACAATTTCCTCATCTCAAGCCTTGAGGACAAGGTTGAGTTTAAGGGGGAGGGCATGTTAGGGACCTAACCTACCTAACCCCTCAAGTGGGTAGAATAATATATTTCCATGTAATAAAGGCCAATATTAATAAGTCCTAGTTATAAGAAGGAATAAGTCAATTGTAAGAAGACCTAATAGAAGCTTTCTCTTCTAGAAGGATCTTCCTCTAGATTGTTCTTTTGGATCGATATATTTAGTATAAATAAGAGTAGAGGGCATGAGAAGTTTTGTCTTGGATATTATTGTAATATAGATCTGCTTTGCTGGAGGTTTCCCCCTTGAAGAGGCAAGTGAACATTGTTCTCAGTAATCAAAGTGCTATTTCTGGTGTTATTTTGGTATTATTGTGGTATTGTTCTGGTTATATCATTGTTTCTCTCCATTTCTAGCTAATTATTTATGTTTTGCATACTATTTTATAACTGGAATACTGCAACGACCACGAGTAGTGGTCAAGCACTAAGTCAATCCAATGCTTATTGCTTTTCAAGATCGATGGTCATGACTTAATTAGTCATTAACAATGGGCGACTCTGGTGCATTTCCAGTCCTAATGGCGAACATGCACTAACTCTTTCCTGGCTCCACTTATTAATTCCGCCATAAGACATAATCCTATGACCAGGTGCTCTGCATTTTGGGGGCTGAGTCCTGGCATGAATCGCTATGCTATGGGGGGATAAAATAGATATTGTAGCGATGCGTGTCAAAGTGTTGATCAACTATGATCATTTCGGGGTTCACCTCTCTGTTAAGACCCTCGTTGCTTATCATGTGAAAGGGATGGATCACCATCAATCCTTCTCAGTGATCGACGATCGATCACCTTCATCTCTGGAATATGATACTCCCATTGTATTCCAGATCTGATCTCTATCTGGTGGCCTCATTACTCACACTCACGTTCAAACAGATTTATGCACATCTGAATCCAAATTCACATAAGGATTTAAACTACATGATAGACAAGGGTTTCCATAATGACACTCAAAACAAAGTTCCTACTCTTACATTCCAAATACACAACTGTACATAAAGATTACATAAGGCTCCAAGGCCTTCTCTGACCTAGATCTTAATCAATAGGTCTTTCTCCCTCATTCTCTGATCTAATTCTCATTATAATGGCCAATTTCCTTCCTCTCTAGCCTGATCATACACTCAATGGCCAACCCCTATTGCCTTCATGCTTACAATATTTTTACAAAAGGATCATGAACTAGAATTAGTTCAGATCCAAAATAATCTCAACAATAAATCCATATAGACCCTCTAGATCCACAAATCACTCAACAGTTTCCTAAGGATCCCCTTAGATCCACAAATTATTCAAAAGATCACTAGGATCCCTCTCCTCTCATGTTCTCACACATTCAAGAACATTTACAAACCAATCCTTACTTGAATTAATCAAACCCTATCCTATGCCTCTCTTCTAGAAACTAATAAAACACAGGAAAATATAAATAATTCAAGCATAGGGAACTCAATCCCTAGGCAACGAAAAAACCCCTAAGTCTTCACCCAATGTACAAGGTTTTGGAAGAAGGATGCTCCTGCATCACACTTTCTCTTAGATTTTTGAGCCTATACCCAAATTAGATCTCTGTTTCAAAATATTTGTCACACTAACAAGCTCCCTAACCTTTTAACTCAACAAAACTATGGTGATCTTGGAAAGATTCTCTTAATGCTTATCGAGCACAAAAACAAAATTCTAAAGAATTGCAAGTAATCCCTTACCTTCTTCAGGTTCAATAGACCAATTCGGTCTCAGTGGACATTCATTCATTTATCGTCGTCGTTATCATCATCATCGTCATCGTTATCATCATCATCGTCATCATCATCATCATTATCATCATCAAACTATTTAATAATATAATTATTAATAATTACATATTGTATTACATTTATAAATTTATATAATATATTAAAAATATTAAGAAATAATAATTATTAAAAATAGTAAAAACTTGTGATTACACTAAGATCCATTTCAAAAGCTTGAATTTGAAGAAATAACTTGTAGATAAGGATCCATTGGTCGTGACACTTGTCCATTTTCCATTCGTGATATGAAAGAGGATTATAAAGCAATTGTTTTCATTTTCCATTGGTGGTAAGTGCATTGCATCCTGGCAAGTTGACAGGATGTACTTTCACGACACTTTCCTCTCAATGCATCCTGCCAAGTTGCCAGGATGTGCTTTCGCGACACTTTCCTCTCTAGGTTAAGAATAGTAAATCGTGATATATATTCCACGGTCCACCTTCGACCGCAGCCGTCATCGTCAGGACGCCAAGAGCTTTCGTTGACTTTACACCTTACTCGTGACTCGTCACAGACTCAATGGGCAAATATCCATGAAACTACGGGCGGCCAAGTTATAGTGAAACCGAGTACGTTTAGTCGCCATCCATTGCCATGTTCCCATTGAAAAAACCCCAATTCAAATATAACTTTGATGTTAGTTGTAAGATGTGTTCTGGCATGTGTATTTTTAATTATTTTAAGTTAAGTTTAAAGAAAGGAATGCTATATGGGTTTATCATTGATGATTCATGAACCCTAGGGTTATGGTATTTGCCCACAATATTAACATGGGTTTATCATTGATGATTCATGAACCCTAGGGTTATGGTATTTGCCCACAATATTAACATGTCATGAAGTTTATTTAAAGGTTTGTAAAATGTCTTGAGGGGCTTGTTACTTGATTAGCTGGCTTGTTCTTTAACTATGTATTTGAAAATTAGTTTTCCTTTTAAAGAAATTCCAAAAAACAATAACTAAAAACCCATTATATCAATGTTATCTTAACTACAATCAACAAAATGATTTAATGAATATTTTAATTCTATATAAAGGAAAAATGTTTAAAGAACCAAATTAATAAACAAATTTGTAATATGGATCATTAATGGTTTAGATTGTAATTTTCACATTTTGAGCTACTATCATCAATTCTTTAAGCTTCTTTAAGTTGTAGTTTAATTTTTTTTTAAGTTTTTTTTTTTATATATATTTTTAGGTATATTTGTCCAAAATTTTGTGAGAAATTGTTAGATTTGCAAATTTGAGTGATTATTTTTGTATAATCCAAGTGCCTCGGGGGTGTTTCATCATACTTAATCCATTTCTGCATTCAAAAAAGGGTTTTATTTTCTCATTTTGTAAACACGAGGAAATCCATAGTTTTTATTCCCATTAAGTAGAAGCATTTGTGGAGTGGAGATCTCCTCCAATCTACCATATCCATTGGACCAGATATGTAAAAAAAATTATGCCCTTATTTTTTTTTTTTTTCAAGATTTAGTATAGGGTTTGCGATGTCCATTAGATATGCCTTTTGTTACCATTTTTTAACAGACCACTTGACATCTTATATTTTATTTTCATATTCATGTGACAATGTGTTTGTGTTTGTTTGATGTTGATGTTGTTTTAAAAGTTTTAAAAATTGAAAAAAAAATATATGTGGAAAATTTGATTAAATTTTAGAGAAGAAACTATACTAAAGGGTTAACCCTATAAAACTTGGATATCGTAAAAGTGGCGATAGTGGGCTTTATGGTTAACTTGGCGTTTTAAATTTAGAAGTGACTTATATAATATAGGTTAATTTAATTTAAATTTGTGACAATCAATAAATTTGAAATCTATAAACTTAAATTTTATATAATAAATCTTAAATCTAGAAATTTAAATTTTATATAATAAATTATAAATTTTAATTTTATATAATAAATTATAAATTTTAATTTTTTTAATGGACAATTTTAATTTTTTTAAATCTATAATTTTAATTTTTTTAAATTTATAATTTAAATTTATTTTTCTTAAAATGAACCATAAATTTTTTTAAATCTATAATTTTAAATTTTTTAAATCTATAATTTAAATTTATTTTTCTTAAAATGAACCATTTATGTATTTATTAGATTTCTATATTAAACCATATTGTTATTAGTGGGTAGTTAGTGTTTATGGTTGTAGTCTAAACTTTTGAAATGACTTTTTTTCGACGATATTTTCCAGGGACATTTGCCTAAAATTCGACAAAAAATTGTTACATCCACAAATTTGAGTGATTATTTTTGTATCATCCGAGTCTCCAGGAGTTTTTCAGCGTGCTGAATCAATTTCTGCATTCAAAAATGGATTTTAAACAACAAAAAATATTGATTTTGTGCAGATATATATTGCCAGATTCAGGGGAAAAAAAACATTTCCTAGAACAGTTAGACTATGCCAGTGTTTATCAATTTATTACATTTTCCATATTAAAACAATTTGTATATGAAAAAAATTAATGAATAATGGTGAACTGGTGGTAATTAAAGATAGTTGATTCCTATCGGCATTCACTATCCACTTATTATGTGGATGTGCTAGTTATTATTACATCGAAGGTGTTTTATAAGGGAGGGTTCCTTGATAGGTATTCATTGTCAATTCGAAGCCTATAACATAAGGCCAAACATCGTAGTCTTTACACTAGACCCGCCACCTATCTGCAGTGTGCAGTGTTTTCTACGACTAATTTTATTTGTTCCATTTAATGGACATCATCGCCATTGTCTCCATCGACACATTGAACAATGCATTTATTGCATCAGTTAATGCGTATATGAACATCATTGCCATTATCTCCACCGACATAATGAACAATGCTATGTATTGCATCTATTAACGGGTAGATGAACATCATCGCCAATGTCTCCATCGACATAGTGGGAGATGAAATGTATGGCAATTGTTAATGCATAGAGTGACATGTATATGGATTAGCCTTTATCAGGCCATCATTTTCAACAATCGGGTTGCACCCTCAACAATGGAACTCTTTATCACAGGAATGGCCCCAAAATTTGGACTCCACGACCCTCGAGTGTTTTGAAAACGGTAAGGGCTCTCTTCCTTTTCATGAAGTCAGTAAGAGATCTCTTCCTTTTCATGAAGTCATTTTGTGTCATAATTTTTTCTCAATGGATGCATCCTCCACGCTTCAAAAACGTGAGCAACAAACTAAATCAAAACCCTTAATTGCAAGACTGAAACAACTAAGAAAATGAAGACACCTTGTGAGAATCACCTCGCCAAGGAACTTCTTGATCTCCTCCTTCAAAATTTTAATATTTTTCCTCCACATCGTCTCTTTTGCTTCCTCAATTCGCTAAATTTCCTCCTCGCAGAGGGCACTGAGGCTAGGGAGGTAGAAGAACTCAGCCTCCTCCTAGAGCTCTCACAGGACGTCGACGTCCTGCAGCTACATGGTGCCGCTGCAGAGATAATTCAAGACGAAGGCAAACCTCTAGCAGTCCCTGTTGATTATGATTACATTATTCTTGTTATTCTTGTCATCCTTGTCGAGGTGGCGGAGAACAAGGGCGGCGAGCATGGATTTCCGGTCCGCACATAGCATTTTCGACGAGGTTTCAAACACTAACCTCCGACCTACAACACCATCCAATCGTTCTCGTCCCTACCATTTCCTGACTCTTCCTGCCAGTTAGAAAATGTAGCTTGCATCATTGAATGCATTGATTTTCCCTATCAAATTCTAATTCTACTGTTCTTGTGTTTTAGACGGAGTAAATGTGATTCGAACTAGGATTGAACGATGGAGAGTGTTTTCACGCTATGCTCGACATGTGACCATCTTGAAAGGGACTTAATAGACAAGTATCACAAATTTCTCAAACCCTCCAAAAAGCATAGGGAATACTCATTTTCCTTTTGTCAAGTTTATGGCCCAAAATGCATCCGGAGTATTTTTTTTATTTTTTTATTTTTTTTTATTTTTGGCAAATTGAGTAATAAATCATGAATAATTAGTTTAATTTGTAACTTACAATTCATGTGTCTATTTTGTAGCTTAGAATCACATCCATAATACTTTCTTTTACAAATTGATCAACAAGTCATGAATAATGAGTTTATTTTGTAGCTTAGAATCGTGACTTTTTCTTCCCACAACTTAAGCAGACGTTGTTATGGATTTTAGGAGAGTTTATTTTGTAGCTTACAATTTTGACTTTTTCTGCCCACAACTTAAGAAAACGATGTTTTGTTTTTTAGGAAAGACCGCATCAACAACTATTGGTTGATTGTGCACTTTATATCAATGTTATTGAGATTGTATCTTGTAGGGTGGAGTAATAAGAAATGTAACTTTAATATTTTTACATGTCTCTTCTTTCTCTTCCATTTTTCTTTGGAAAAATTGATTACATATTTGTGATTGTTGCAGGTGGGCATGCAACTCGGCGATTTAGTTTTTGAATTACAGAATTCTTGAAAATATTTTGTGAGATGTGAAATGAATATAGACATTGTGAAGTATTCATTTTCCATCAAAAACAAAATTATATGATATTTAAATAACGTCACCACCCCAATTCACCGCAATTCACTTCGGTTTTTCCTTTGCTTTGCTTCGCGAGTATGCTTGTTTACAAATGACCACGATATTATGAATTTGAAGATTAAATACACTAAGGAGGGTATTTGGTATGAAGTTTTTTTAATTAATATTAAACTTTTACGAATGAATCTTAAAGCATTTGAGTATAGTACAATGCATAAACAACAATGACGTCAGATTAAGAGCGAATCTAAAATGATGACCATGCCAAATTATTATATGATATGATTTCGTGTGGTGTTCATACAAATTTCATAACTTTTTATGTTAAAATGTTTATAGTAAAATACATGAATCCCCCACTTAAGAAATATAAAATATATTTTCTTAGTAGTCAACATTAAATGCTCTCGTGACTAATCTAAAAAAATTGTACTCACACCTTGAAAACATGTGAATAAACATTGGATAAGGATCTACACAATCTTTGTTTTTAGTGGAACAATTCATTTCCATTTTGCATTTGCTTCTAACGGACCAAATCATTTCCATTCAACCATTTATTTATTTATTGTATAATAAAATATCTATTTATTTATTGTATAATAAAATAAGATTAGCATTATTTATTGATTATAATTATTTATGAGTGAAAGTGTTATCTAAACAAGAGGTTTCATATATCAATTTGATGTATAGATTTATTGTGATTTTAAAAATAAAATATTATTATTATTATTATTATTATTAAGTTTAATATAATATATTTCATTGGTCTATTAGCAATGCACAATAACGAAGTTTATAAAAAAATCAAATATTAATTTAATCAATAAAACTAATGTTTTATTAATACTCTTCCAACAATCATTTTTTTTAATGTCAAATTAATATATTTAATTTTAACTAATATAATTGTTACTTTTTTATATAATAAAAATATTAAATAACTAATGGTAATTGTTACTTTTTTATATAATAAAAATATTAAATAACTAATGGTAATTGTTAATGTTTTATATAATAAAAATATTAAATAACTAATGATAATGTTTTATATAATAAAAATATTAAATTTACAATGTTTAAAGTTCACTTATAAATAAAATTAAATAAAATTGTGTTTTTTTTTTAATATAAATAATCAAAATATTATATATTACATAGTAACATATTTAATAAATAAAAACTATTATTATTATAATTTTCAAATATATATTAAACAATAATTATCAACTATACTGGCATA
>SNQJ01S0144624.1:13567-24235 GCA_010110895.2 Picea sitchensis
CTAGATTAGGGTTGATTACATCTTTATAATACCTTAATTTTCTTTTTTTCTCTAACTCTTTATCACACCACATTTTTTCCTTAAATTTTGATTTGACGTTTTTTTTAATAGTATCTTTATTCTGCAAAATGGTTTCTTCCACGATTCCCCAATAGTTTAGCCAAGATTGGGCGTCTTTATGCCATCCTCGCTTGAGTCAATGGTGGTTATGACTTGATTTGGAAGCAATTTTAATTTTTTAATGGACAATTTTAATTTCTTTAAATCTATAATTTTAATTTTTTTAAATCTATAATTTTAATTTATTTTTCTTAAAATGAACCATAAATTTCTTTAAATCTATAATTTAAATTTATTTTTCTTAAAATGAACCATAAATTTCTTTAAATCTATAATTTAAATTTATTTTTCTTAAAATAAACCATAGTCTTTGATATTTATGTATTTATTAGATTTCTATATTAAACCATATTGTTATTAGTGGGTAGTTAGTGTTTATGGTTGTAGTCTAAACGTTCGAAATGAGTTTTCTTCGGCGATATTTTCTGGGGACATTTGCCTAAAATTCGACAAAAAATTGTTACATTCGCAGATTTGAGTGATTATTTTTGTATCATCCGAGTCTCCAAGAGTTTTTCAACATGTTGAATCAATTTCTGCATTCAGAAATGGATTTTAAACAACAAAAAATATTGATTTTGTGCAGATATATATTGCCAGATTCAGGGGAAAAAAACCATTTCCTAGAACAGTTAGACTACACCAGTGTTTATCTATTTATTACATTTTCCATATTAAAACAATTTGTATATGAAAAAAATTAATGAATAATGGTGAATTGATGGTAATTAAAGATAGTTGATTCCTATCAGCGTTCACCATCCACTTATTATGTGGATGTGCTAGTTATTATTACATCGAAGGTGTTTTATAAGGGAGGGTTCCTTGATAGGTATTCATTGTCGATTTGAAGCCTATAACATAAGGCCAAACATCGTAATCTTTACACTAGACCCGCCACCTATCTGCAGTGTGCAGTGTTTTCTACGACTAATTTTATTTGTTCCATTTAATGGACATCACCGCCATTGTCTCCATCGACACATTGAAAAATGCATTTTATTGCATCAGTTAATGCGTATATGAACATCACTGCCATTGTCTCCATCGACACAATGAACAATGCTATGTATAGCATCTGTTAACGGGTAGATGAACATCATCGCCAATGTCTCCATCGACATAGTGGGAGATGAAATGTATGGCCATTGTTAATGCATAGAGTGACCTATATATGGATTAGCCTTTATTAGGCCATCATTTTCAACAATCGAGTTGCACCCTCAACAATGGAACTCTTTATCATAGGAATGCCCCCAAAATTTGGACTCCACGACCCTTGAGTGTTTTGAAAACGGTAAGGGCTCTCTTCCTTTTCATGAAGTCAGTAAGAGCTCTCTTCCTTTTCATGAAGTCAGTAAGAGCTCTCTTCCTTTTCATGAAGTCATTTTGTGTCATAATTTTTTCTCAATGGATGTATCCTCGACGCTTCAAAAACGTGAGCAACAAACTAAATCAAAACCCTGAATTGCAAGACTGAAACAACTAAGAAAATGAAGACACCTTGTGAGAATCGCCTCGCCAAGGAACTTCTTGATCTCCTCCTTCAAAATTTTAATATTTTTCCTCCACATTGTCTCTTTTGCTTCCTCAATCTGCTAAATTTCCTCCTCGCAGAGGGCAATAAGGCTGGCGAGGTAGAAGAACTCAACCTCCTCCTGGAGCTCTCACAGGATGTCGACGTCCTGCAGCTACACGGTGCCGCTGCAGAGATAATTCAAGACGAATGCAAACCTCTAGCCATCCCTGTTGATTATGATTACATTATTCTTGTTATTCTTGTCATCCTTGTCGAGGTGGCGGAGAACCAGGGCGACGAGCATGGATTTCCGGTCCACACAGAGCATTTTCCGCGAGGTTTCAAACAATGACCTCGGACCTACAACACCATCCAATCGTTCTCATCCCTGCCATTTCCCGGCTCTTCTCGCCAATTAGAAAATGTAGCTTGCATCATTGAATGCATTGATTTTCCCTATCAAATTCTAATTCTATTGTTCCTGTGTTTTAGACGGAGTAAATGTGATTCGAACCAGGATTGAACGATGGAGAGTGTTTTCACCCTATGCTCGTCACGTGATCATCTTGAAAGGGACTTAATAGATAAGTATCACAAATTTCTCGAACCCTCCAAAAAGCATAGGGATTACTCATTTTAATTTTGTCAAGTTTATGGCCCAAAATGCGTTCGGAGTATTTNCATGAATAATGAGTTTATTTTGTTGTTACAATTCATGAGTTTATTTTGTAGCTTAGAATCATGACTTTTTCTTCCCACAACTTAAGCAGACGATGTTATGGATTTTTGGAGAGTTTATTTTGTAGCTTACAATTTTGACTTTTTCTACCCACAACTTAAGAAAACGATGTTTTATTTTTTAGGAAAGACTGCATCAACAACTATTGGTTGATTGTGCACTTTATATCAATGTTATTGAGATTGTATCTTGTAGGGTGGAGTAATAAGAAATGTAACTTTAATATTTTTACATGTTTTTTCTTCTTCTTCCATTTTTCTTTGGAAAAGTTGATTACATATTTGTGATTGTTGCCGGTGGGCATGCAGCTCGACGATTTAGTTTTTGAATTACAGAATTCTTGAAAATATTTTGTGAGATGTAGAATGAATATGAACATTGTAAAGTATTCATTTTCCATCAAAAACAAAATTATATGATATTTAAATAACGTCACCACCCCAATTCACCGCAATTCACTTCAATTTTTCCTTTCCCTTACTTCGCGAGTATGCTAGTTTACAAATGACCACGATATTATGAATTTGAAGATTAAATACAGTGAGGGTATTTAGTATGAAGTTTTTTTAATTAATATTAAACTTTTACGAATGAATCTTAAAGCATTTGAGTATAGTACGATGCATAAACAACAATGACGTCAGATTAAGAGTGAATCTAAAATGATGACCATGCCAAATTATTATATGATATGATTTCGTGTGGTGTTCATACAACTTTCATAACTTTTTATGTTAAAATGTTTATAGTAAAATACATGAATCCCCCACTTAAGAAATATAAAATATATTTTCTTAGTAGTCAACATTAAATGCTCTCGTGACTAATTTAAAAAACTTGTACTCACACCTTGAAAACATGTGAATAAACATTGGATAAGGGTCTACACAACCTTTGTTTTTAGTGGAACAATTCATTTCCATTCTGCATTTGCTTCTAACGGACCAAATCATTTCCATTCAACCAACCATTTATTTATTGTGTAATAAAATATCAATTTATTTATTGTATAATAAAATAAGATTAGTATTATTTATTTATTTATTGTATAGTAAAATAAGATTAGCATTATTTATTGATTATAATTATTTATGGGTGAAAGTGTTATAGAAATAAGAGGTCTCATATACCAATTATGTATCTAGGTTTATTGTGATCTTAAAAATAAATTATTATTATTATTATTAAACTTAATATAATATAATTCATTGGTCTATTAACAATGCACAATAACAAAGTTTATGAAGAAATCAAACATTAATTTAATCAATAAAACTAATGTTTTATTAATTATAAATGAATAAATATTTCAACAATCATTTTTTTTTAATGTCAAATTAATTTTAACTAATGTAATTGTTAATTTTTTTTATAATAAAAATATTAAATAACTAATGATAATGGTTAATGTTTTATATAATAAAAATATTAAATAACTAATGGTAATTGTTAATGTTTTACATAATAAAAATATTAAATTTACAATATTCAATACAATGTTTAAAGTTCACTTATAAATAAAATTAAATAAAATTGTGTTTTTTTTTAATATAAATAATCAAAATATTATATATTACATAGTAACATATTTAATAAATAAAAACCATTATTATTATAATTTTCAAATATATATTAAACAATAATTATCAACTATATTAGCATAGATCTTTTTTAAAATAAGGATAAATTTTCACAAGTTTTATAGTGAAATTGAAGTGGGTCGATTCCTAAAATGTCACTGGATAAAAGAATGTGTCACCTTGGTGATAATAAGAAGGTTGAAGATGAAAAACACTTTCTCTTAGATTGTCCAACCTATAATCATATTAGATCTCAATTTCAAAATATTTGTCACAGTACCAACTTTCCTAACCTTTTAAATCAACAAAACTATGGTGATCTTATAAAGTTTCTCTTAATGATTTTCGAGCACAGAAACATAATTCTAAAGAATTGCTAATTCCTTATGGTCTCAATGATCAAATTTCTCGAAGTGTAAACCTTTCACCTTTCCTCAAAAGTTTTCCCCTCTAGACACTTAATAAATCCGGGGTTAAGATGAATCTATACTAATTTAATACACTAATAATAACATATTAAAAGAGATCAATATTATAAAATATATTTAAAAATATTAATATTAAAAAATATATTAAGAAATATTAACATATTTTTTAATATATTATGAATTTGGTAACCACTAATTTTTTTAATATGGTTTTTAGTATAATAAATAAATGTCACCTTTTTAAAAAAATTTGATGTTTTTATTATTATGGATGTGAAAGCTACTTTTATTTTAATATTTTGTAGGGGCAATAAATAAATGTTACCTTATTTTTATTAAATTTGATGTTTTTTATTATTATGGATGTGAAAGTTATTTTTATTTAAATGATTAAAATCTTTGTTTTAATATTTTTAGTGATAGGAAAAAATAAAAAAAATTAATTATAATTTTGAATAGTAATTAAAATTTATAATCATGTTAGTTTTCTATGTCCAGAGTAGTTGGTGAGGGAGTGTGTTGTTAAGGCATTTCGTAAGTGAAAGTCACCCATTGGAAACTTCTAGGGACACCTCAAATCTAGACATGTTAAGGGTTGGTGGGTCTAAGTTGAAGTCTTAGATGCCCTTGGGTGGTGGCATCTCAGCCACATGCCAACGATCGTATAGTCAACAAAAAATTAATAATCATTGTTGTGTTGGTTTTGTCACTTGGGTGAGCAAAACAACAACACTTGCATGTCTAGATGATCCCGTTAGACAAGACATAAGTTTTGTGAGTGGGTTAAACAAGCCAAATACATGTATAAACAAAGAAATAAACTAAAACAATTAAGAAATAAAAATTAGAAAGCATGAGAAACTTGGAACCATGAAAATCAAACAATGACCAACATAATGCTACCAATGGATCAATAGATTAGTAGGAAAAACACGGTAGAGAAAAATAGGGACTTATGAGTCCCCTCTTTCTCATTGGGAGGGCTCTTGAGTTCCCTAATGGAGAGCTCTTCATACAATGGAAGAAAAATGACAAATGGTGAAGAAAAATACTGCCTATTCCCTCAAGAGGTGAGTGGAATGGCCTATTGCAATGGTGCTTGAATGCTCCAAAGAGAAAAGAGGATTCTCGAGGGAGAATTCTTGTAGCATAACAATACTATGAAGATCTTGGTTTCTTAGTGCACCCATGGCTCTTATTTATAGCATTCATACATGCAAAATTGTAATTGGTTCATAGTGTGAACAAGGGGCCTTTTAGGGCACTCTTTAGTCCTTGACTACCCCCCATTCGGATTTCACTCAGATATGAGGGTCAAATTGTTAAGCCCTAATATTGGCTCATTACCCCTTAATTGGGGCATATTGCATTAGTAATGTTATTTTATTTATGTTGGCTTTATTCCATTAGTTGTAATTATACCTCCTAGTCTCCTATATATACCAAGGAGACATTTTCATTTGGAGTCATCTTGTACTTGAACATTTATGTGGGGTAAAATGAGGTTTCCCCCTCGAAGAAACCTCATTTGAGTACTTATTTTGAGGTTTTTCTATGCTATATTGATATTTGGTTCTTAACATATGGTATCAGAGCTCAAGGTCTTAGGGTTTCACTGCTACATCTGAGACACCTTGGAATTTTCGCTATAACTTTTTTTTTGCAATGTTTCAGAAGAAACGACTTGGAGGATATTTAGTAGACGGATCAAGGTATGTTGGGTTAAAATTTCAGCTCTTGAGGCCTTATATTTTCAGAGATACAACCTGTGAAAGATAGGGTTCTGGAATCGTCCCGAAATGAGTCATTGCGGAATTTTCTCTATAAACATTTTTCTGTAACGTTTTAGACCCTAAACTCTAGAGAATATTCACATAAATTAGTAAGGTATCTATGGTAAAACATTTAGCTTCTGGGTCATCTTACATTTGTAGATACACCCTGTGGAAGATAGGGTATCTGACTAGTCCTATTGACTAGTCTCAAGAAGGTGTTCCAGGTAAAAAAATCATAACGTCTTCCTAGAGTATCCAAATTGAGTGAGACTGGTTTCATTGGATAGTGGACAGTCTGTCGTATTTCTGGTACGAGTTTCAGAATTTTATATCAATTATTTTGTGTGGGGAACGTTATACAAGTGAGGCAATGACAACTGTAAGAATTGTCGATGGCTCATAGGCATTGATGGCCTAACAAATTCAGAGGTCTTCGGCTGGTATGAAGCAACTGCAATAGTCACATAGTAAGACCCACCGTAACATGAGAGTTTGTTGAAGTCGAATGTTACGGGGGTCAATGGAATCAAAGAGAAATGATGATTCTCTCTGTGTCGTCCGAGACTCCATATTGTAAAGGTAATGAGAGTCAAGATACTGCCACCCTTTTGGAAACTGTGCTGATGTCGACAGAAAGGGAGACGTGACTCCAAGAAGAAAAGGGATTCGTGAAATGCACTGAGATGATATCAGGTACTGAAGGGTAACGTGAACGAAGTCAATATTCAGGGAGACTCAATACTGCCCTTGGTTGGGGAATGTTTTGAAGGATGATTGACAACAACTGTAAAACTGGATCTAGTGTCATGGGGATGACTAGATACAGGGTTGAACTATGCTAGGGGCTAACAAAGTGGAAAAACTCAGAGGTCATGGGGGTAGGGACTTGGGATGCTTGGGGTTTGTGAATGATGTCGGTATGAAAAGAGAGAGGATGCCCTAACCAAGGGTGACATGGGTTTCTTTGCTACGAAAAAATAATGCCATCAAGGGTGACGACAAACACAACTAAGTAAATGCTGAAAACAAAGTATTTTTACAATTACCAAATAAATAAAGAATAATTGGGGTTGAGTATGCAGATACAGAAATGGGTGCCCGAATGAAAGATGGCTTGTCCTGTTAAGGCGCAAGTTTGTGAAAGAAAACTGGTGGAGGGTGGGGGCCCCATGGGTGGGTTTCTGTATTAGGTAAGTGAACGGGGGACAATCTACGGATGGGAAAACAGATGGTGGATGAGATGGAGGGCTAATGATACTGCGGAGGTGTAGTCACTAGAACTAGGATGAGATGACCTAGGAGTCCATTGGGAAATCTAGCAATATGATGAGAAGAAGTATGGGGTTCATTCTCAGAAGTGCATAATACTATTAGGACTCTCATCCCTAGGGGGTGAAATCAGCATGAGTGTCAAGTGGCCAAGGGGGACTATGAATGGGAAAACTCATGTGGGGAAGAGTGCTACCGGGTGACAGTACCAAAATGCAACAGAGGTGAAGGTATTGCAAAGCTGTAATGATCCCAAGCCATTATGCAAGGATCATCACTGTTTTGGTGTCTTTTTGAAACTTTTTCTGAGTGAGGTATTTCGTCAAACACTTTGCTGATCTGCCCTTTAGATGTGTTTATATGTGTGTATGCAGCAAATAACAGAAAGAGATAACCATGGAACATACCTCAACCATATGCAATAAGATAGACAAGCCAAAACATCTCAATTCTTCTTTATTCATAAAATAGAGAAACCTGCTACAATGAAGATGTCTGGAATGCTCAATAGATGTGAAGGTGAAGCAATAGATATGAGGTGCTACAAAATGATCCCTTCAATACAAAATAATGCCTCAAAGGCTGAATAAGAAATGAAGATCAATGCAATCAGATCTGAATGCCAAACCCTCGGTGAAAGAGATGCCAGCTCCAATAGAGAGAGAACAAGAACCCTCAATACTTCGTGAAGCCTGCCAAAAGTGTCAATCACCCTAATAAATATGCCAGTGATGGGTCGGTGATGGGTAAGAATAACTTGAGGGTGCAGATCTCCAAGATCCCTCTCAAATCTACATAGTAGTCAGATTTCCCCAGCAGATGGGGGTGCCCCACTAGATATGCAAGAACCCTAGTTGGTTCGTACACGATGAAGGAGGCCCTCAAATGATCTGAAACTCTCCAAGAATATAGATGAGGCCAGTGGTAAGATAACCCGGTGCTGAATCTCAAGCTCCCTCTCAATCTCAGGTAGATCTAAATTTCCCAACGGATGGGGTGCCCCTTTGGATCCTTTGAAACCCTAATTTGGTTCGATACGATGGTAAAAGGGCCTTACTCAAATCTTCTGAAACTCTCAAGAATATAGGTCGAGACTGTGAGTCCCATGGGAAGTTCGGGCTTAGATATCAAGAAAATCTCCCTAGATCTAGTTTTACTAAATCACAGGAATGGCCGAATTAAGCCCTCTCTCTATCGCACATATATTTGATGCCAAGTGATAGAATCCTCAACGACCCTGCCAATCTCCTACAACGAATCTCTCTCCAAAGATGGTGCGCCCCTCTTGCTGGAATCCCTCAACTGGTGCGCCCTCTCTCTATCTGCACATGAAACTGATGTAGAATCCTCCTGCAGCTGAGTAGATATGGAACTAGAATGGTGTGGGAGAGTATTGCATCTCCGAGACCAAGCTTGGGACAAGATAGGTGGAATATTTCACCACCGAATCGTCCTCTAGGGTTTGTTATGTCAAAACCCTCAAAACCCCCAATATTGGGCTCACTAGCTAGAAGCCAGAACTCAAAATAAGATCATACATGAATGATGAGTAGAGGCCCTTGCCTTCCTTTTATACGTTTTGTCTCACCTTGTCCCTCCAAAGTGACTTTCATTTTATTAATATTTAATTAATTAATTAAGTCACTTTAATTAATTAATTAACCTTTTTACCTCTAAAAATCTCCTTATCCCTCCTTGTGGCTTCCCTGGCCACTGAAAGTCACTTCTAGCCATCCCATCCTGTAGTGCTTCTCCTCCCGATTCCAATGAGATATTACATTGAGAGGTTCCTCCAAGTAATGTGCCCAAAATGCCCTTTTCAGTGATTTTAATTAACTTATAGCTCAAAATAGTCAAAATCATGGAAATCGTCGGAATGGAACGAAACCAAAGCCAACCTATGCGAAATGGCTCATAATGATGGAATATGATGATAAATTCCAACTGGACCCCACAATTCCTCTCAAATACTCTTGTACTCGCTATAACATCCATCTGGCTACTCTGGTCATCATAAGTCTCTGCCCTATGATGATGTCCCAAAGTGGGGAAATTACAATCCTCCCTACTAGAAAATTGCTTGTCCTCAAGCAATAGCCAAATCCACTCAACTAAAATGCCAGGATCCCATTTCCACCTGTGGGATACATAGTAGAACCCCTCGAAAGACAAACAATAGTGCACTCCACCCCCTGGATCCCATATCAGGAAGTGAACTGCAATACCCTGCGAAGCATAGTCCTGAAAGATATCAACCCTGTGAACCTCCTGCATATGACACATGGCCTCATTTCGGAATTAGTCAATCCTCCAAATCTCTACCAAGATCCACATGGCCTCCATCAACTGCACATGTTGATGCCTGACTGAGGTGATGCGAGACCTCCATGAGGCACCTGCAAGTGATGCGCTCCTCTCAACACTAAAGCTCAATGGAAAGTCAAAATAAATTTCCCCTGCAATGGTCCACTCTCTCATGTCGGTCAATGAACTGCTCAATCCTTCAATCCCTGGGTCCCATGCTAACCTCATTCGAAGATACTCATGTTGACACTGCACTACTCTGACCATGACTGTCTGCCCCCTGCATACATCCTGAACCCTCCTCTCCTGGGTCCTCCTGCTGAAATAACTGTGACCATTGGACCTGTTGTCCAGAAATTGTATCAATGCAGACACCTCTATAGAATAAGTACATGTCCAAACATATCCATGCCCTATCATGATGATCAAGAGGAAGAAAAGGTCTCGCCCCATAGGACAAGTACCTGTCAACCCAATCCAAACCAACCCAAGGTGGAGTGTGTGGCTCTCTAGCGCCACCTGGGTCATCATGTAGTGAAACATCCTGCTAACCAAGTGAACTCTCAGATCCCATGGAAAACTTGGAAGTTTATCACTTCCAGTCTCCGCTAGTTTCTCCTGTGTTGGGCTGATCACTGTCGGAATCCCATTGTGCTCATGTGTCATCACCAGGTCTATGATGCTCACCATCACACACCAAGTCTCAAATGTCTGTCTAATACGGTCCACCTTTGACCTGATGTATGTCGTAAAAGTACTCTTGTCATATAGTCTCGGCCTACTCAATCTCCATGCCCCCAGCCATGGCCTATCCCTCCTCATGTTGTTGTCTATCATAAAAGTGTCAGGACAGGCTAATAGAAACATCTGTAGCTGACTGTAGGACTGGGAGGTGTCACATGCTTTGGTCAATCCCAATGATTCGACCAGAATC
>SNQJ01S0144625.1:0-17062 GCA_010110895.2 Picea sitchensis
CTTGGCTCGTATCAAGAAAATTGGCCACAATTGTCGAAAAACAACAATTTCGCTTCCTCAATGGAAAGGAAAGATTGTGAACTACAACAGATCACATTTTTGGAAGAACAGAAACTTCAGGTTTGGCCATATACACAATTTGTTCAGAGAGAACTTTTGAACCTTCTCCCCTCCAAAAAAATGGGTAAACTTGAAATAAAATAAAATACCATGTTTCTGGGTAGGTTTGTGCATTTTTTTCTATGATAGAATGGAAGGGTGTGTCATTAATTTTTAGTTATGCTTGGTAGTTGAAATCTTCAATGAATGTTGTTCAAGACACATCCCTAATTTTACCTGTGTTAAGGAATGGAAAATATAATAAAATTAAAACCAAAATACATACAAGGACTAGAATTTGGTCGATATGGTTCTAAGAGGAAAATGCCAAATTCTTTTGCAATGAGATATTATTTTCCAAAAGGAAAGTGTATATCTACGACAGAAGGAAATCATCTAAGATGTATTTCTAGAAACAACCGTTAATTATGCATAACTAAAAGTTTGTAAGATTAATTTGATGCATCATAAGTGAAAAAAAATTGGTCCACTCGAGGTAGGAGCAGAGGAAATCCCCACTTGTGGCACTCATATATGGATCTCTATGAGAACTTTTCTCATTAGACCTAGATAGGTAGTTCACTTCAACTCTTCCATGTATCACAAGTATAGTTAAAATCATTACTTGATTGGCCAATTCTATCAATCAAATTAATGTCAATGATCTTTGGTATAGTTGATCATATTAAAAAAAATGAGTCTAGTACAACCAATTAGATTAAAAAATCCATCATTGTTATTAAAAAGGGCCACTAGAAATGCCCCTAGGTTTTAGTTTAAGCATATAAGATCCCTTCTACAAGAATTTGAAAGAAAATATGTCAATCATACATATCTAATTCTGGAAAATGATTGTATTTATGTCAATCATACTTGTCTAGTTCAATTTAGTGAATCAATTATTTATTTATTAGCAATGATGATTATTCTATTTTTGTTGATGACTAGATTCCAAACCTACAAAACATAGGGCTCATATACAGTAAAAAAGGATTAAGTTGGTTATGTATCCTATATGACTAGCATACTCACTCACAAATTAAACTTTTCCAATTGAAACTAGTGCATAAATCGACTACAAGAAATCCACATCCCCAAATACACATTCCATAAATATGCTTTGGTTGCTTGGATATTGAATCTCACACACGTCGCACCAAATGGTAAGTGTTCATAATCATCACAATGGAACATGCTCTAGGCTCTAGGAAGTGTCCTTGTGGTGTCACGACATCTGTTGGACTGTCTGGGTAACCAATCATGCCAACTTCCAGTGCTATAGGACATTACTGAACAAGCTCATTATAATTTATTATCACCTTTAACAATTTCTTTAGTGACTTCATTACTGATACTCTTTGACTTTTCAACCAGGATATGCAGTTAGTTGAACACAATGATTCCATCAGACAAACCAGGTAGAATAAAATACATTCTTAGACATCCTCCTAGACATTTGAGTGAGGTTTTCTAGAAGGAGTGATCCTAAGTGGAAAGTATTCATGGCCATGCCAATAGGGATAACTAAGAGGAAATAACACAAGGGGGGTGTTCTTCCTAGTAATTCCAATGGGGTTGGATAGGAAGAAATGACATGGGAAAATTCCTCTCATCAATATCGACGGGAAAAGTCAAGAAGAAATAAATGACACCAAGAACAATATCCTAGTGATGCCATTGGGGTTGGATAGGAGATAATCCAACAAGTGGGACCTTCCTAATAATTCCAATGGGGTTGGTCATGATAGAACCAAATAATAAAAAGAGACATAACCCCTCAACTAAGAAGGCCAACGGGGATGGTTAGTAGAGGGAACTAAAGGATTTATCCTCCTCATAATTCCAATGGGGTTGGTGAGAAGGTGACTATGAGAAAACTCCTCCTAAGAATTCCAATGGGACTAGTTAAGATAGGATAAGGGAGGGATATTTCTAGAGAATGTCATTGGGGCTAGTATAGAATGGATCCCTCGAAGACACAAATCCTCCTAGTAATGTTGATGGGGTTGGATAGGATAGAATAGAATGATTCCGCCAACAAAGGGACTCAATGGGATGCAAAGATCATGCCCCCAGCTAGGGACCAATAGTGGTAAGGCATAGACAACAAGGATATTTATTGTCTATGAGAAAATCTTGGATCAATGGTCAACAAGAAAAAAAACATAGTGGTGGTTAAGTAATGTGACCAATTGAAAGAGAATTCCAACAAACAGAAACCAAAAATGTGGGATTCTAGGGGGTGTGGCCATCAACTTGATGAGAATAAATGCATGTCACTCAACTCTAGTATTGATATTGACCAGACTCTGAACCCATAGGAGAATGAAAAAACATTGGAACCAAAATGCAACTGGGTCACTATTCTAGGATGCCCATGTGGGGAAGGATATATCACTGAGTAGATGGAAAATGCAAAATATGGAGGGTTGATCCATATACCCAAGTGAGCAGGTCCTACAGGAAATTTTTTGGAATGAAAGGAAAATGAAATGAGTAGAAGGGACAAAAAACTATGTTAAATGCCTAGGAAATAAAGGCCTAATGGAGACCCATATCCATGAATAAAAGTGGTTATTCATGGGGAATCCTTGTTCATTAGTCAACATCAATGAAAACAATATGGTGTTCAAGTTATGTAAATCGTTGAACAAGAATTCAATGAAAAAGTATGAGATTTGAATCTTCTTGGAAAGATGGCTTCCTGGTGAAGTGTCAAAGAAAGAAATTTGAAGAATGTCTCAGAAATATGATTCCAGTGGAACAAATGGTGCATCAATCAAAATCAAGATGAGGGGAAGAACTACCAAGAGAATATTCTAGAGTTACCCCTCCCACTAGTTCAAGCATGGGGACCTAGTGGTAAGTGGGAATGATGAACCTTGTTATGGGTATAGGTTGGCATGATTCCCCATGCCCCCTACTGTCAGAATGAGAAACATGGTTCACATACGCTACATACAAAGAGGTGGATTAGAGACTAGTGGAAAAAGGTTCCAACAATGTTGATACCGGAGATACATGAGGCCAGTTGTGAGTTGTTTGATGCACATCTATAGAGAATTGGAGGTTCTCAGACAACTATGATCCTATGGAATGTGATAGATAGAGAATTTTCATCACTAGTATGCACTTCAGGGGGACAAATATCAATGGTGGGTTGAGAATTAGTCATAGGTGTTAGATCTATCTGATGAACAAAATCCAATTGGCGCAATATGTCAAGAGCAATCTAATACTAGGGTATACAGGGAAAATGATGGAAATAATAACAATAAGTGTCGCACAAATCAAAAGGGTAAATGGTGCTTAAGGAATTAATATGCTTGGTCTAAGACTCAAGAAGAGAAACTTCCACATTCAATGTTATCACCAAAAAAATTCTCAAACAAATGCAGACAATGGATGGAAAATCCAAGACAACATACTACCAATAATTATGGAAGGACCGCATTCAGTTTGGAAAGACACCCACAAAACTATACAAAATAGTTCTGAAATTTTGCACATATTTAACAAATATAGCACGTGCACATACACGCGGGATAACATGGCATACAATGCACACATTATGTGGAGTGCACAACTGACATTAGACAAACCCGCGCAAATGCAGAAACAATGCATTGATGATTTTGGTCGGGCCTCAACCACTTTTGGGATTGAGTGGATCTCCCCCATACCCAAAATCACCCCCAAATTTTTCCTTGAGATCATTGAAAGGGATGGGAGGTACCTATAAAGGCCTCCTATTCACACTTATAACTGGTTAAGAAATATATTGTCATCCTCCTATAAATACAGGATAATTATATGTGAAAAAAAAGAAAAGAATCCATAGCATTGTTATGTTGTTCAAAATTCTTTTAGAGAAAGCCATCTTTCCCTTGAGACATAAGTTTTAGAAACTGTAGCATTGAGCTAGCTTTACACCTCTTGTGAAGCTAAGACTTGGGTATTTTTCACCATTGTAGACTCACCATTGGAGAGTGATAGCTCTAGTTTTTTAGGGATCAAAAGACCCTCCCTTAGGAGGAATAGGGGATTCATTGTCCCATATTTCTCCTCTTGGTGAACTCAATTTGAAGATTTAGTTCTATTGGGTAATCATTTCATGTGTTCCATTTCATGCATCACTTGTTCATGTTAGTTTAGTTTGTTTCTTACTCTTATTTGATATTTGCTTGCTTGAATTTTGTTTTCCAACTTGTAGGTCCATTTACTAGCTAACCATCTTTTTGTTATGCCTTGTTAGATTACCAAGGTAGTTAAGGAACTTTCTTTTGCTCACTCTTGTGAAAAAATAACCCGAACAGTTTGTCAACCATATTGGGGACTTTCACAATTTCTCCTCAAGTAGGCTTCCAGAGTTGTTCCTCTCACCTTCTTTTATTTACAGGACCAAGAACTGGCCTAGACACATCCTCATACAACAGAATTAGGCTTATGTTTGAGAGAAGCAAGTCAAAATTTCCATCCCGCCATTTTCCTACATGTGCATGGGTTTGGGTCAAACAAATGTGCATTCTTTGTAGTCTCACACTCTATCATAACTCTCTCGACGCACACTCTGTGCTCTGTGTGCGACTGTTCTATTCTTAGCCATGCACTACTTTCTTTTTCAAAATTGTAAGGCTTGGGAATCCCAATTCCATCAAGTAGATTAGATTTGATTTATGCACTGTTGTAAAATCCATCAGTAGCAAGCTTGAGGTTCACTCTTTCATAGATAGCTTAGAACACACATAGACATTTTGGGAGGATAAAAGAACCTTTGCATATTTTACTTCCTTTTTTCCCACATGGATGGATTAAAGTTGAGCATGCGAATTTCATTAGTTGTTTTTCTTTTACAAAATACATCACATTAATTCGGGATTGGAAAATTATTTAGGGTATCTTGGAGTATGCTCTTTCCTCGCACCATAGTGTGATATTGGAAATTAGAAAAAGAGATTGCCTAGAGAAGTATTCATCTCCCTTGATAAAAATATCTAGGAGAGGCCAATACCTCTTAGCTTGTTTTTTCAAACTTAATATTAAAAGAATTGTAAGCACTCACACATGCCCACATGTGCACAATCTGAGGATAGTTTCAAATTTCTAGACTAACTCACTTAGGAAGTTTAAATAATTGTAAGGGCCCATACATGCCCACATGTTCACAATCTAGATATAGTTTCAAAGCTTTCTTATATTATAAAACATCATAGGGAGATTAAAGCTCATAAGTAAGGACCCACATGTCCACCATGCTAGTTACTTAGGGATTTTTCATTTCAGCAAGGATTGTTTGTGAAACATAGTAAGTTACAAGTAAGCAACCATTGTAAAGGACCAAGTGATGTCCACATGCCAAAATTTTCTCACTTAACTTATTAAAATCCATCACTCACTATCACCTCTTGCAAACATCATCACAAATTCAATAGGTATTTTTCAGAGACTTGAGACCGTAGTATGCTCTTCTCCTTGCGCCCATAATTGATCTAGGATAATCAGAAGGGACTCACTTGTTTGAAAAAATCTTTTTCTCACGCCATTCTTAATCAATGAAGTTGGTCCATGACCCCAACTTCACATCCCACTTGCAAATTCTAAAAAAAAAACATAATCAACCCACTTCTACACCTCCATGGGAGGTACACAAAATAATTTGGTAGCCTAAGTTACGATTTTGGGGATAGGCATCCAAATAACTCCCCATCATCATTTCTCACTTGAAACTTAGAAAGTTGTGAATTAGGATACCAAAATCCTCCCAATCAAGCNCACCTCCATGGGAGGTACACAAAATAATTTGGTAGCCTAAGTTACGATTTTGGGGATAGGCATCCAAATAACTCCCCATCATCATTTCTCACTTGAAACTTAGAAAGTTGTGAATTAGGATACCAAAATCCTCCCAATCAAGCATTCCTACACCATAAGGCATGGAAACGCCTGTGAAGGGTCAAAGGTTGAGGTCCAGTTGTTTTGTGTGTGCCTCATTGGGTCACCCAACCCTTGGAAAGCATCCATCCTGTGACTGATTTTTGAGGCCAAAAATACAAATGTCATGATTGATCGAGGTGACTTAGTGGCCAAAATCTAGGTTTATCTACCCAAGGTGGCGGTTGTGGGCTACAATCGTACCTCAGTTAGATTTTGAACGATTGTTGGGAAATATCTCCAGTACTTTTGGGATATTCCCCTTCACCCCTCATTATAACTGATTGTTCATCCCTTCACTAGTATCTCCTAGAGTGGTTTATGGCCCCACTTCCAAGTTCTTTTTTGGAGGTCCAGTGTTATTTGAGAGGAAGGATGTTACGTCGGATAGGAAACATGCATGAATTTTTTATATTCCCTCATGGGGAGTCAGGAAAACCAAACCAAACTACCAGTTACATTATTATATTGTATATGATTGTCACCATATGATTACATGTAGTTTTTGAATACATTGTGTTGGTAAGTTATAAAGAATTTATTCTATCAATTATTCTCATTATCACCATCACACATACACACATAGTCTAGAATCATAGGGGAACCACATACAATCTGATAAAATTGAATAAGTATTTAACTACACATGAGATGGATCATCTAACAAGGATGAATTCCAAACATATATCAGTTTAAATACTAGAAGACTTATATAGAAATGATAAACAGAGAAAAAATATCACATAAGAAAACACATACTGTAAAACATCATTGGCACGAATCTCTGGTATGAAAAGACTATGTACTTATGTACTGATATCTTATTAAGGTCGTAAATAAATAAAAATCCAATAGAAAAGAGTTTTCTTCTCTCCAGTCCCCCTTTGCTAATCAAAATTACAAAAATATGTAGGAAGAATTCTTCCCCAAGATAAGGAGGTCTAATTCAACCATTTTCGTTCATTTTTGGATCTAGTTACTTCAAAATAGGAACAAACTCAAAACTGCCTGCTAAGAAATAGGAATCAATTTGTTGGAAAATAGGGGTCAAAGATAACATCATATCTCTCAAATAATGATAGTTGTTACAAAAATGGGAGAGGTTTTTGGAGATGAAACCATGATTGAGAAAGACCTCTTCCAGTTTTTGAAAATTATTCTCCATGTTCTCGGGATCCATGCCCAAAGATAATAACTAAAACATTAAATCATTAAATATTTAAATCTGAAAAATAGACTGAAAAGATCCCTTCGAATCTCCCAAAATATGACACATGTACAAAAACGGAGAAAGGTTTTTCTTATTGGGTCCGTTATTGCCAAAAAATCTTTTTGTTTTTCAAAAAACATCTCCAGTTGTTCAAAACACGATCTTGAATTTGACTGCAAAAACAGTGTGCCCTGCAGACTTTGCAAAGCAAGGTTGCACTGCGAGGGTTCTTTTCGAGTTTTATTCATATGGTTGATCAATACAAGCTATTTGTGGGTTGGCACTAGTTGTTCTAACATTCCAAATTATATTTATGAGTTGTAGAAACATAAACCTCCATTCCAAACATTACCCTTTACTCCCATCTTCACAAACTCAAAACTAATTTAGAGCCACAAAACTTTAAATTTAACCCCATGTGTATAGCATGTATAAATATATATTTGATGAAGCCATTGTGTTGTTTTCAGACTATCTTGAACATCCAACTTGCATTTATTATAATGAATTCCCCTTTTCTGCATCAATTGTAACCTACATCACTTGTGTAGCGTGTTGACGCAACTCAATGTGCAACTGTGAGCTACGACAATTGCGTAGTGTGTTTGCAAAGTGAAATTTATGCAGTTGGTATTTTTTATTTTCTCTCAAAATCTAAAATGGGTCAAGATGAATTTTGTTCAAAAACTTAATATCATCATGATTCTTCTACTGGAGAAATTTGGGAAAAACCCAGTTCATGTATCTTGAGAAAATTCAAAAATGGATGTAGATGATGATGGCTCATTTCTCGAAAATAGTGAATAATTTTGACCTGAAATTAAGTGATATTATTCATATTACCTTCATGCATCTCCTATAAAAAATTCATGAAAAATGGGTCGACGATTTAAGAGTTATGATAAAAGCACACTTGCGCAGCGAGCTCGCTATGCAACTGGAAACTACAGCACTTATGTAGCGTGTGATCACTACGCAAGTTCTATTCTCCCTTGTTTCCATGAAACCTGCATGCAAAAATTTTGTTTATGTTTGAAATGTGATGTCCCAAGTCTGTTGAAAGTCGAAACACCTTGGAATGTACCTAATCATAGCTTCAAAAATAATTCCCATGCAACATTTTACAACACCCAAAACGGATACCTTTGTATTAGGGTTTGCATGTTTTCCTGCTTATACATAGGTTAATATAGGTCATGTTGATATGTTTATTAAAGGACTCTAAGATATATGCAAGCCATCAAACACAAATAACCCATTTGCTTGCTTCCAAAATGTGGATACATCAAACCATAACCAGATTGCAAAACAAGGGTTTCTATGTACTCTGATTTCTTTCATATGACATATGGCAGAAGTGTTGCAAGGTGGAAAATTGTGCCTTTAATGTTTTGGGATGTTGGAGAGGTGACATGACTCAGTAAACTAGAATTGACATGACATTAGACTAGACAAGGACTAGGACAAGTGACTTTACCCCAGTACATAATATGTGATAACATTCGGCTCCTACTAGGGATGGTGTCCTCCCTGCGAGGCGGCAAAGAACCCGAAGACCGGTGTCTGATCCATTGGGTTGATCCCAAACTTCTTTGAAACCTACAAATTGATGTTCTCTAACTTGTGACCTTCTTCAACTGAAAACAAACCCACTCTTCAACTTGAAAACCCAAAATGTATTATGAATGTTGCAAACCGAAAACTGAATGTTGAAACTAAACTAAAAACTGTTGAAAATAATGCTCACCCCTGTGATCTTATTCAGACACACTCCTACTCTAGGCTGGTAAAAAAAATTTCAATCAAGTGAAGTCAAATACCCAGTGCAACCAAGTAAGTATCTTATCCACTCTTTGAACTCTTTGCATGTTTTTACTCATAAAGAAAATGAACGGTCTTTGTGGTGGTATCTCTAACAACAACTTGACTCCAAACCCAAAACTCATCTTTTCTAAAGAATTATATCCACTTACTAACCTCAAACAAATCCCCAAAATTTCTCGCTCTAATGTCTCAAACAAAGATGCAAAAGTATCTTGAAAAATATGATTAAATTCCCCTTGTTTCCCACCAAAGAGGAAGGGGCAGCCTACATCTGAAACTTTTTTTGGTTCATAAACATAAGGAAATATGCCAACCTTTTCCTCCACAACAGATTTTCTTTGTTCTAAATCTTCAATCTCAATATCTTTCTCAAAAACATTATCAATATTATGATCGCTTTCCTCATCACGTATGTCAAAAAGAAAACTAATGTATTATGGGCATTCATCAATTGGGAACTCTTTTACTTGTGTTTTTATTCCTTCGTGAGAATCAGCTAAGATTTTCTCTTGACCACCTCAGAATATTGGATTCATATTTTCAAGAAATGTAGTATTCTGACAGTTAACTTCACATTCAAAGGTGTCTAATACAATGTACCCTTCTTCACCATTTTCTTACTGTGAGGTATAATCATCATAAACTGGTTCATTGTCTTTACTTTCATCATCCAAAGAAGAAAAAATTTGGTTTTCATCATTAGGATCCTGGAAACCTTTCTGAAGGCACATGCAATCATCATTTAGATCCAAAAAACCTATGTGATTTTCCATGCCCTCAAATTTATGTGCTTGATTAGTGACCTTAAAATCATTTCTCACTAACTCAAATGAAGCAAAACACAAGGGAAAATAATCACCTCCAATAGGTTCATGGATTTCTCCATTTTCAATTGTGAAATTATAATATGAGGGTTGTAAGTTGTGGTTAATTTTCCGAAAGGAATCATTTTCTGATAAAAAATCTATAGTTGGTTGATTTATAGGATCAATATCATAATCATCCTCATACTCATCATAGAGAGGTAAACCATAGGCTTCTTGAAAACCATCAACAATAAAATTTGTGATATCATCTTGTTGATCATAATCTTTAGTAAACAGATAATTATGACATTTTCCCAACACATCCCTGGGATGATCAGTATTCTTCTCACAATGAGAAGGATTGGAATTCAAATCAACTTCTCTTGGCTCATGCTATTTTCTAGTTATAATTTCTTGTCCACTCTGTCTACCCTCCATTCATCATCATCATCATCATGGTATGATAGTTTCCTACATGCTCTGAGATTATCCTCAACCTCCTGGGCATCAACAAACATTTTTTGTAAGGTGACAGACTCCCTTTCCAAAAGAAGCAGGGATAGGTCTGGAGGGAAATTTGATGCATAGTATATCCTAGAAACACCTTCAAGTGGTTGGATCTCTTTGGGAATTTTATATTAAAGACTGGAAAACCTCCTACTGAAACTTGATATGGTTTCATCATTCATTTTACTCATGGCATAAAATTCTGAAAGGAGTAGATCCCATGGTTTCCTTTCACCACAAAATCTAAGGAAGGATTCCCTCAATTCATTCCATGAACTTATTGACTCTGGTTGAAAATGTCTAAACCATGTTTTGGCATTTCCATGTAATGATTGAGAAAAAATTCTCATAAAAACATCATCATGTTCTATCTCAAAAAGATCTATAAAATGCTCAAAAGTCTCCATGTGTTTTTCAGCAAAAAGTTTATCAAGCTCTCCGTCAAATCTTGGAAGGTATTTTTAATGTTTTGAAGGAAAGTCATGAAGGGTAGAAGGAAACCTTAAGGGTTTGTATCTCTCTTTAATCTTAGAAGGTGCATGATTAAGGAAAGAAGATGCAAAATTAACTTTGGATTCATTTTTATCACAAGGGTGATTATCAACATCATATGATTTAGAAAAAGGGTCTTGGTCAATATCAGTTGTACAAGAAGAAGGTCTACAGTTTTTAAAAATGGATATACAAATGCAGATTCATGATCTTCGTTTGAATGCAACAAGTAAAGAAATATTATTTTGAAAAACTCATGAAAGGCCAAAAAGTTATTGAACAGAAAAGTACTTCCTGGAGAAAACATGAGCTTAAGTACCTGGTCTTGTCACTGTGTCCTTCCATATCTCTGTCAAATAAGCTCATCCTTCAGTGGAGTCTTCAAATTTGATTGAATCATAATTGGAGTTGGTGGGTGAATGATTTACAGCCTCTTTGTGTCTGACTATTGTTCACCATTAGTAGTCAAATATGAACTTTGTCGTTTATCCTAGGGAAGATTTTACCTTCGCTCCTCGGCAACGACACCAAAATCTTATCACGCTATAATTTCTTTGGGTTGTATCAAATAAACCCGGAGGTAACCAAAAACCAACTTGCAGGTTGGAATCTACCCTTTCCAACCCATAGAGGGATCTCTCACAACTTTTCAATGAAATGAGAGGCTAGGTATTTAGTAAAAGAGAAAATTTATGAATTTTTTTACCAAAGAAAAAGGAAATCCATTGGGCATGGAGTCCAAATAATAAAAATGATAAATATCAGTGACTAGTTGATGAGTATTCCAAGGAACAAAGGCAAGGTATACAATGCTCTACAGTGAATATATCAGTTATAACACGGTAGCAGAAATGAAGAAATCAACAACCCATTATATCAAGAGCATCTAGATATGGATGAATTCTTGATATAACTTTAGAGGAATAATAGATGATGGTAAATTGTTATGAACAGAGAACCAAAGTAAATATGAATTCTAAACATACAATTTGAGCAAAATGAATAAGTATTTAATTGCACATGAGATGTATCATCTAACAAGGATGAATTCCAAACATATATCAGTTTAAATACCAGAAGACTTATATAGAAATGATAAACAAAGAAAAAATAGTACATAAGAAACCACATACTGTAAAACATCATCGAAATGAATCTCTGCTATGAAAACACTTTGTACTTCTGTATTGATATCTTATTAAGCTTAGAAATATTAAAAAATCCAATACAAAAGAGTTTCGTTCTTTCCAGTCCCCCTTTGCAAATCAAAATTACAAAAATATATAGGAATAATTCTTCCCCAAGTTGAGGAGGTCGAATTCAACCATTTTCCTTCATTTTTGGATCTAGTTACATCAAAATAGGAACAAACGCAAAACTGCCTGCAAAGAAATAGGAATCAATATGCTGGAAAATAAGGGGTCAAAGATAACATCATATCTCTCGAATCACGATACCTGTTACAAAAATGGGAGAGGTTTTTGGACACGAACTCGTTCTTGAGAAAAGCCTCTTCCAGTTTTTGAAAATGCTTCTCCATCTTCTCGGGATCTGTTATCACTCTGTAATTTCTAGAGGTTGTAGAAGAAAGGACGGAGGTAACCAAAAAACCACTTTTGAAGCTGGGATCTAGCCCTGCCATCTTCAGAGAGGGATCTCTCTATAAGATTTAGATATGTTTGTGTTAATATATTAGTCTAGTTATGGCATTTCATGATTTGTTTGTTTGTGTGAAATATTTGGCTGATTGAATGCTTAAATTACCATTGGGCTATGGGTTCTATATTTTAAGATAGGGATCTTTTTCAACTCTTAAAAAAATTCTTCATAGGGAAGGGTAGTAAAACTGTTTGGATCTAGTAAATTTAGATGAGGTGAAAGGGAAGAAAAGAAAGGAAATTCCACCAAGTAAAAGAGCAATGAAGAATTCCTTTACTTAATTTCAGTTGAAAACATAAAAATCATTCAAATCCAGAAGTAGAGTATATTGAAATAAATTGTGTTCTTTAACCTTATTTAAATAATTAGGATTGAAAACACAAAATGATGACAGAAAATGAAAAATATAAACACTGAGAGTTTCACATCACCAACAGTCTGACATGAGAATCCTGTGAAAGAATCTTTTTGATTACTGGTCGATCCTCTTGAATGATACACAGTAGATTTCTTGGATGCAAAAAACAACCCTCAATACTTCGAAAGGAGAAGTATTTATACAATTATTTACAAATATCCTATCATAAATGATCAGGATGTAATTTAGGAATATCTTAACTAATTGTATCTTTTATTACAAAAATTTAGGAATCTTTTAGATCTACTCGGATTTCTGGTACTGATTTGGTGGAAGTTGTTGATGACTTGTCTCTTTGAATTTGCTTAGTTGTTGGTGCTCGTTGGCTAAAACATCGAACTCATCTTTACTCAAGTAACTCGCATAGCTTGTTCCACCTATTTTTACTTGGGATTGATATCTTGAGTAATTTTCTGTAAATTTCATCCATCTCTGTATACTTAGCAAAAGTAGGCTTAGTGATGAAATTATGTTTGATTTCATGTTGAATGCTCAATTCAAACTGTAATGTTTTCAGGAATGCTTTCCCAATGACGCTTCCTTGTATTCCTACAAACTTTGAATTATCCTTTGCAATTGTCTTCAATTTCTAGTTGTAATCAGGTAGGGTAATCAACTTGTCATTTAGCACTAACAAACCATGAATCCCTTTCTTGTGTAGTACCTCAAACTTGTTGAAGAACCTCTGAACACTTATGTCCATAACCTGAGATTTTTCTTCCAATTGCAACATGAGGCCTTTCTTGGTCAAAACCTTTTTTATTTACAGGATAGTTTTGGTTTTGTCCTCTATCTCCAGCTCTTCTAACTCCTGTTTGTTTTTAGAGTTTAGAAACCTAATGAGCTCTGTGGATTCTGTTGGATTTTCTCCCAAATCTTCTTTGATAATTTCAATGGCTCCTCTAGATTTCTGGATTAATTCATGCTACTCAAAAATGATCTGTATAGAGGGCCAAATCTCTGTCATGGATTTTTTGATGTATATCCATATGTTTTCCTTGGCTTGTGATAGTGTATTTGTCCTCAGTTTCTTTCCCTAATTGTTGTAGTTGTTGGTTGAGCCTATGATATTTATGTATTTCTTCCTAATGAGAAGTCTCGATCCTTGTTTTATGTTCCTGTAATGACTTTACCTCTTCCTGTAAATTTTTAATCTCTGCTCCTTGTATGGACATATCATCCATATATTTTACTAGTTTATCAGAGGCATCTGAAGTTTGTGTTGGGATTGTTGTTGATGTAGAAAATTATTTTGTTCTTATCCCTCTCAAGGGAACTGCATGTAATGGAACCATGGCCAACTATACATTCTTCTCTTTTATTTGATCATCTTGTCATCTCTTCTTCCATTTCCTAATCCTATGCATTTTGTTCCATGATCGTTGACATCTCTTCTTTTTGGATTTTTGTCTCATTTCACTTATTTAGTTTGTGAGATCCTCATTTCTTTGAGCTTCATATGTTCACAGTGATGCTATATGTATTCTTGCTTCTTCTTGATCGACTCTTAGCTTCTTTTACTAAATTGGATTGGCTCATATTCAATCTTAAGAACTAATTCTTCCAATGATTTTATCTTATTATCCTTAGCCAAAGAAGAAATCTTCTCAATCTTTAATTGCCAAAGAAGAAATCTTCTCAATCTTTAATTGGGATTGGATATTGGTCAATGATACCTGCAATTTAGAAGTTGTCATTGAGGTGTTTGTCAGGGTTGAAAATATCATATCCCTTTTTTGTCCGTGCATATCCATCTGGTCAACAGGATGGACATCCTTTATATCAAAATCAAAAGCAGTGTTCTTGTAATATGCTGTTATCTTTGGATAGGGGACTTGTGCCTGTAAGAATGCCATTTGCATTCTTCCCTTCTCTATGTAAAAAGCTGACAAAAGTATGTGCTAAGTAGTAAAGGTATATTTCCAAAACTAAGTATAAGTGTCGGTATTAAGAATCACGTTCCTTTGTGTAATCTCCTTATATTTGTCAAAAATATTTGACTCCTTTTATCCTTGAATTGATTCAGCTATCATAGTTGTTTCTGGATTTCTTTGAGAGGTTGGTGATGATGGAGAACCTAAATTGTCTGAGTGGGTTGAAGAATGTGGTCCTTCCAAAACTATTGTAGACTACATTTCTCCCTCTTTAAGAAAATATGGTGTGTGACTGGTTGTAGTCCTCTTTCTATATACTTGAAAATCTTCTGTTGATGCCTCTGTGACTGAAGGAGAAACTTCCTTCCTTGATCTTTTCTCTTATTTATTTTGAGGTGTAGTGGTATGTGAAGTGGTTATAGATATGGGTTGCTCCTCTACTTCTTGCAAGGTGTTTTCTTCCCATTAAGCCTGGTTCATATATATTTCAACCTCTAGCCTTTGTGTGTGCACATAGGGAGTGGTATTTTGTTTGTTCCTCAACTCAGAAATGATGCCAAATGGGTCATATGACCTAATGAATCTAAGAGGAAACTTCATCTGTCTCAAGAGGATGTATGCTTCTTCACCAGCTGCTCTACTATTGCAGATGAATGGTCCAATCTAAGTTTTGATTATGAATTAGGATTTCTTCTTGGCCAATACAAAATGAATTTCATCTGAAATTTTCATCTGCCTTATATACTCCAATGCAAAAATCCTCATTGGGAGGTATTTAGGCAAATTGTAAGGTGGTATCTCACATCCATACACCATGATTTATGTATAGTTCTAGTATAAATACCAGTCACCTGTCTTGGTTGCATCAGTTAGGTGCAAAACATTTTGAATTTCTTCATTAACCCTGGGTTCGGTGCTACTACTCAGAAAATAAGTAGTTGGATGGATGAATTGGTCAATGAAATCCTTGAAGTTGTATTTTGTTGAGTTCTTTCTCACTGATGATGTCCAAAATATGATTGATTGTGGGATTCCTTGTTCATTTAGCTTTTGGAGAGAAAAAGGAAACATGTCTGCTTGATAAAATAGGAACATCTAAACCAACATGGAAGAATATTTGAACATCCATTTAGTTGGAAACTTAAGGAATTGTTCATGAATGCTATCAGTCAGGAATTGACTGAAATTGAACTTCGCAGAAACTTTTTCTTCTGTAGAAAATATGGACAGAAAACCTAAAATAGGTTCATCTACCCATTCATCAGAATAATAACGTAACAAACATGAGAGGATGGAAATAATTTGCTTATCTTTCTCTGAGAAAATAGAAGAGGGGTATGGTGGATTTTTCTTGGGAAATTGGGCATCTTAAGGGAGGAAAATCTCAAAAATTTGAGCTCTCTAGGGAAAGGTTAATTTTTGGTACAAATCATTTAAGGATTCGATAGAGAAAGGGGTAGTGGAATCATTTTTAGGGATCTGTAGCATTTGGTCAATTGTCTCAGGGGTAATTGTGAACAAGATTTCACCAGTGGGAGAAGAAATGGCTCTTTGGCCCAGCAGATAATTGGCTTGGCATATGAGGACAAATTCAGAGAAAGTATAAGTCTGAGGAAACATGTAAAGGGGAAAATTGGACTCCCAGAGTCCAATTTCATTGCTCTGGTTGAGGAAAATTTCTTTCGGACGGGAGTGCAATTTGAAGAAATCAAATTCGCACCTCGGATCTAAAACTTTGTAGTCTTTGTCTGCCAGAGGAATATGGTCCAGGTCGATGGGAGGGGGAATCATTAGGTTTTCATAGGTATCGACGAACTTTCCCTTGGGAGTCATAATTGACAAAATCAATAGTAAAAGGATGGAAATGTTGTAATTACCGGAAGAAAGATTGCTTGTTGACGGCGAGAGATGGCGATGGTAGTTTGACAGCTTATCTCAGCATGGTCTTCACGGGGTCTTAGTCAGCAAAAAATGTAATGGGATGAAAACAGGGGGTTTTAATATGCACAGGGATATTTGTTATGGCGTGGGACCGTTACGGGACAGCTAACGATCATGGGGAGGGGTTTAATTGGATAACGGGTATGTTGTGTGGGATAGGTGTCATGTAGGGAAAGGGTAGTACTGGTGAGGAGAGTGAATGGTATCGAGATTAGGTTAGGTGGATTTCGGAGGGGGGGTCAGCGGTATATGGAAATAGGAGGGTGGGTGTGAAACACTGAGGAGGCATCATGTTATGTGG
>SNQJ01S0144627.1:32972-48645 GCA_010110895.2 Picea sitchensis
CATGATTTTGATCTTGTAATTACACTACTGACTCTAATTATCACAATTTCATGTTTTATTTAAAAAACAACACATAAATCTAAACATTATTATTTTATACAATATTTAATTACATAAAAGATTTAATAAAATAAATATATCACTATATCTAGTACCCTTTGTACAAACAAATACACCATCTATAGACATAGGGCATAATGGTTATAAATATCATGAAAACTAAAATATTGAACCATGCATAAACATAATTCATAATGGTTATAACTAGCAACTGCCATAGAAGGTGTAAAGACATGCCAATAACTAGTGTATAAAAATTAAGAATTAGAAAAATGAGATTTAACATGTGTTCAATTTTCAAATCCACACATGTTAAGAGCAACCTTATGGCTTTCAAGAAAATATATGGTATCCAAGAAAGTGTGCATACCAGTGGCATCCCCTTTGTTACCTTATACTTGTATACAATGCTTCTTTAAGACACCCAAAAAAGACTCAAGGAATAACATGCTTTTCTGTTGAAATTATTGCGGAAAATGTTATCAACTTTTGACATTGAGGAAATCAATAACTAACAACACCAACATGCCTTTTTTTCATAATTTCTTCTACTACTTCTAGATGTGCAATGCTCCATAACCACATGCACCTATTATCCACTACTCTTAATCTTCCTTTCTTGAGGAATGAACAAAACACCCTTTAAATACATCAATAGGTAGATGGTGTGGGCTTATTTAAAACAATGATCCATAAAATGATCATCGTAATGATCTAGAAACTGTATACATAAATATAATTATTTGTGCATTTGGTTGTCCCACAATGTGTCCATCTATTCACCATAACATAATAATAATAAATCACAAAAAAGTACATAAAACAGGTAAATGATTAGAATAATGAAAAACATGGCTAATTGGCTACTTGTTCTTCTTAGCCAAGATATTTCTCATTAGCCTTACATTCTTCAATTGTGTCCATCTATTCACCATAACATAATAATAATAAATCACAAAAAATACATTAATGAAAAACATGGCTAATTGGCTACTTTTTTCTTCTTAGCCAAGATATTTCTCATTAGCCTTACATTCTTCAATTTTTTGTATTGGCAATGCCCTATTTCTATTTTTCTAGAATAACCACCTTAACAAACTTTGTCTAGCCTACATAAAGAGATAACCATTGCTCGTTTACTAATTGATTTTTTTAGGAAAAACTTAGAGACATAAGGAATAATAGATAGTACTTACACTTGTGCACACCATAGTTGTGATTATGAGTTATCACTAGTGATGGTAGCCCTTGAATTTCCATTTGATGTTAAATACAAAAATAATTTTTAGGTGAAATTTATCCTTGTTCTCTCAATTGATGAAACCTAATAAAACAAACATTGTGTTCTTATATGTGTTAATAATTTTCCTTTGGTCGATGGAAACAACCCTAAAGTGACCAACGAGATACACCAAAGTTTCATAAGAAGAATTCCTAAGAAAAAAGGAAACAAGGAGTGTGGAAAACCTACTTTTTTTAGTGTAGGCATACTTTTGCAATAAATATTCCCCTAACTATGACATGTGGTCATCACCTAGCAAATATAATAGTTTCCCTTCTCTTCGTTATGCATGTTGCGCATGTGACAACAACCAACAAAGACAAAAGTAAAAAATTATGCATTAGAAAGGATGCATGCTAAAGATATATGACAAGCTATTGTTCTAGCACATTTTCCTCTTCATTATTGTGGCATGTTGGTCTTCATGGTTGAATTGAAACTTGAATTTTACAAACTATTCACCTGTAACTTCATAGAGTCACCCTTACATCCACTAAAATCATTGGTTGTTGTTGGATGTCTTGTCCTTGTGGACCAAAGCCTTTTTCCATTGTTAGCTAGCTACTCATTGGATTAATGCATCAATGAGTGCTTCAGACACAAAATACCTACTTTTCCTTGGTTGGGAATGCTCAAGTATTCCATAAATAACTATGCAGCATATAATTTTGTTCTTGCTTGATAGGTATGTGTTGATGTTTTAGATTGTTCAAGATCTCAACAACAACTTCATGAGGATAAATCAACCTGCGTTTTTAAAGAGGTGGTACTCCTATGTAATTATATTACTAAAAAGTATGAAAATAAAGTTCTAATGAAAAGTATAATAACAAAAAAGAAATATTCCCGAGAAAAGGACTAGGAACTAATTGAAGACATAAATATAATATATTTACAATACTATACAAAAGTTAGGAAAATGAGACATATTTCTCACATCCATCACTTTATAAGCAAGATTGGTAATATCATAAGACATAAAAGATATAAGGCCACAATGTAGAGAAATTTAGATAAGTATTGCATTTAAAACTGAAAAATTTTGTGATGAGCACACTCCAAAAGTCTCATACTCGAAAACTCAAAGTATGAGAAATCATTAAAGTTATGCCCTGAAATGGTTCTCTGGGGAACCCAAAAAAAATTTGTCCGATTTTACAATGAAATGTGAAGTCTTGAATAAAAATAAAAAAGGGTGTTTGTCCAAATGAAATGGGATAGGGATCTCGTGTATCTTTAAAAGAAATACATGGACTTGGAAGAAAAAGGAGAAACAATTAGAAATCGACCATGAGTTTTCAGTAAATGGAAAGGAAAGAGTTGGATGATTTCAAAATGAGAAGTAAGGAAGATGGGAAATCATGAGAATGACTACTTGAATTATTGTGATGGATTCCTCCTTTCATTTGTTAGCTGGGATGTATTTTATAATTTCCTTGGTTGGAACTGCCTGACCGATTGTAACTGTTTTCTCATGATACAATTTTGTTATTTTGATTAAAGCATTCTTTAACCAATTTTCAATATATTCTCTCATGAGTGCAACCGTTATCTCTTGTCTAACTTTGATATTGAATAATGTATTTTCAATATCTTTAAGATCCATTGTGAGTTGATGGAGGGTATCTTCAATATCATCCTTTTTGTTTACATAATGGATCAGCCAACTCTCTACTTTTGTTTTCGAGTATTCAATCAGGTTGTTGAAATTTTTCGTTGACAAGATTTTTAGGGAGTCCAACTTTTCTTCCATTTGTTCTTTGGATAGAAGTATTTATTTCATGATCAAATGTGGGTCCTCCACATATTCAGTCGACCCAACTAGTTCTTAATCAAATAACTTTAAATATAATTCACCCCTTTTTGAACTAATAACGTCACATTTATCTAACATTTCTTTTAAAATTTTAATTCTCTTGAGCCAACATGCCTTTAATTGCTTTAAACGTGTTGTTGAAGGAAAATACTCTTCCTTTTGCCAAAATTCACTAAGAATTGAAACTCTTGCGCTAAAAGTAGAGATGAATCCCTTATAAAATTCTTCATCGTTTTCCAAGTCTGCTTGAAGATATTGTCTGAAATTTGTCATCCTAGAACCCAAAGAAACAAATTTGGTTTCCAACTCCCAAGTTTCAAGAATCAAGGACATTCTCTTTTGGATGTTGTCACTGAAATATCTCTTGATAGTAGCAAGCAAACTTGACGTTCCTTTTAATCTCAAACTTGATTCATATCTACCTTCCAGTGTCTTCAATGGTTGTATGGTGGTGATAGGATTGGAAAACAATGGTGGGGGAATCAACACATTTTCCAATTCTCTTGCTCTTTCTTTTAGAATTGTGTTTTCGTTTTCTATATCTCCAATTGAAAACTTTAAGGCTTCTCTTGTGGCCTCATATAATTCCATGACTTTAGAGGGTGGAACCCCTTGAAAATCAAATTTTGAATTCCATTTCTCTTGAATTTTCTTATTCTTTGAATTCACCTTTTCAATGACTAACTTTCTTGAGTTTCTATTGAATGTAGCGTGATGCATGGTAAGGGACTCTTATTCAAATATAATTGGCTCTTGGGTAGCCAATTCTCTTGCAATTGTTCTGCTTTCTTATAGCCTCTTTTCTTCACCTGAACCTCTATCTCCTCAACATTCATATCGAGTTCCATATCTTCTAGGACAATTTCATTTCCAGGTATGTATTTATCTTCTCCGTCTTTATTTGTACATCTCTTCCTCTTATTGGCAATTAGGAGTGTGTGTGATTTCTCAAGATTTCCCTTAGGAGGGTTTTGTTCTCCTCCATCATCAAAATTATCAATTGAATATTTTTTCTATTCTTGAATTGAATTTTGGGGTTTTCCTTTGGTTGGGCTGCTTTTTTGGGAAATATTCAGAGATTGTGAACTTATATCATTTTCAAAGAATCCTTGTTGTTTGTGATGGTCATTGGTACTGACTACTGTCTCAATATATTATTGCAATTTTTCCATAGGTAAGCCTTGAGGGTTTTGACTGTCACCTTCTTCTTCTCCAAATAAAAATGTCTTGGCAAATGACATGCTATATCCTATTGATGTCATGTGGGTCATGGATAAGTGATTAGGGTCAAAATCCTTGATATCATTAGCTTTCTTGATGTTAAATAAATCAAATTGAGTTGAGGTTTCATCAAAATGGGTAATACTTTTCACAGTTATTTCCCCAATATTCCATGGTAATGGGATAAATTATTTTTTCCTTTTTTCATTAAAAAATTGGGTCCAAAACTTATACTATTTACATACCTCAACTATAAATAATTTATCAGAGACATAGTAGGGTAGGAATGAAATTTTTTCATGTGAACAATAGAGTCTGATAATACTAAAATTTTCCATAGCTTCGAAACTTCCTTTTCTGGCTAAGAAATATGTAGCCTCGAGTGACAACCTTGATGTACTGGGTCCATGAATTAACCTTTTGAAAGAAGAGATAAAAGTATTGTGCACTTCATAGAAGTTATATGCATTTTTTTCTTTTAGAGTGCAGGGTACCACATTTGTACAGGGTCAAATTTACAGTTAATCTTCTTGAACATGTGACAATAAGTCACAATGAAAATAAAATATGAGGACATGTAAAACCTTTTACTTCTATGAAAATTTCCCAACTGAAAATATAACTCACATGAAATGATCCTTGACTAGTCGAAGATGGTGTTCTCATGAATTCAAAAATACAATATATATAAAGAAAGCCTCAGAACAATAGTTGTGGACTCCTGCCCAATTATCCTGGAAAATAACCATGCCATTTCTCTATACATATTCTTTAGTGAACATACCTCAATATTGGAGAGGTCCTCAGGAAAAACTGTCGGGTCTTCAAGGTAATTTTGTAAAAGTTTGAATCCTCCTTTCTTTTTCTTAAGGAAATATTTAGCTTCAACACTCTTAAAAACCATGGTTGGTTTAGGGAGTCTGAACATTCTTTTAAATATTGAGGGAGCTAAAGAAATAAGTGATTATACTTGTAAATGAATAATTCCCCTTTCCTTATCAAACACAATTCAATGATTAATGACCATCCTTCTTCTTCACGAACAATACTGGGGCACCCCAAGGCGACACACTTGGGCATATATACCCCTTCTTCAGAAGCTCTTCAAGTTGCATCTACAACTTCTTCAGCTCTGGCGTACTCATCCTATAAGGAGTCTTGAATACGGGTGTTTCTCCAGGCATCAGATTTATAGAGAAATCAATATCTCTTTTCGATGGAAACCCCAATATATATTTAAAGACATCCTCAAATTCTTTCAGTACTGCACAGTCTTCAACACCTTGCACTTTATCCTTAGGTGCCTCCTCCATGTGCGCTGAAAATACTTGACATCCTTTTCTGTAACGTTCTTCAATTGCAAGGCCGAAACTTCTATGATGGTTACAACTCTTGGAATGCCTTGAATTGTTCTTAAGTTCCCTTCCTCATCCAAGCAAGTAAATTCCTTATTGAAATAGTCTATAACAACATGATGTTGGTCCAACTAATCTATACTGATGAGGAAATCATAAGAACCCAAAGGAATGATATTCAAATAATATTTAGTATGCAATCCATTCATTTCCATTAGACATGCCTTGACCATATCATTAATTTTTCTTATTTCCCCTATAGCTAACTACACCAACCAAAGTTTTCCAAGCTTGCTTCTCGACAATTGGAATCTTTCCATCATATTAGGATCTAGATAACTATAACTAGCTCCTGAATCAATTAAAATAGCAATGGGTCGGTCATTAATCTTACCTTCCACTTCAATCTTGTGCTATTAAAACTTTGCTTGCTTGTTATCCAGTGCTGCGTAAATCCTAGGTACATTTCCGCCCATGTCTTCAACTATCACAACTTGTTGTACACTATGCATAGTCCTTGCTTTAACACCTCTTTGAGGGAAATCTCTGTGCATATGATATCTATCGCAACTCCAACATTGAATAGGTTGTTTCCATGGATTTTTCCCCACTGTCTCCGTTATTTTGGACTCCTTGAGATTTGGTTGTCCTTGCATAGTATTTCTGAAAAATGGTGGCTTAGTCCCCTTCTTCCTATATTCCACCTTGCTTCTCATCTTGTCTTCCCAAGCCTTTTGGAAAGTTGGTATTCCCCTTTGTTTATCACAAAGACACTTAACTCACCTTATGGTTTCCTCCAATATCTTGGGGTCATCGTATTGTATCTTGTCACTGATAACAGAGGGAATCCCACTCAGATACCTCTAAATTTTAACTTGCTCATCCTTGATGATTGCGACATATTTCAATAGCTCTAAGAATCTTCTTTCATACTCATCTATTGTCATACTTCCAAGTTTGAGTTCAAATAACTCCATTTTCTTGTGATAGTAACGCTTGGTTAAGTATTTCCTTTGAAAATTCCTCTTGAACTCCCTCCAAGTAACCTTCTTCTCATCAATGTGTTGCACTTGCATGAACTGATCCCACCACATTGATGTTGAATTTTCAATTTCCATATATGATAATTATTTCCTTATGGTTTCAAACAAAATTTTAAGCCATTGTTATCATAGAATAATTACATATCTAAAATCTCAACCAAAAAATATCCGCAATGGAAGCAACATAATCATAGAAAGATAGCCATGCACAATATATACAATATTTTACCCTAAGAAACCCAACCTTGGGAGAAAACCCAACAACTTTTCTTAAGAAGAAACCAATCCGAGATTATCACCATTTACATGAAGAAACCCAACACAAGATAATTGCTCCCTTGTATGAGGAAGAACCCTCAAGGATAGTGCACCACAAAAGAACTGCTAAGATTCTCCAAAAAATAGTGCACCTTGAAGATAGCGCAATTGAAAACCGTGCACAACAATTGGAAATTGGGAACTGCACACTGCAACAGACAATTGGGGACTGCGCACTACAATTATCAACTGGGAACTGCACACTGCATCTAGAAAATGGGAACTGCTCACTTGGACAAAGCACACTTTATGAGAAGAGTTGTGTTTTTGTGTCAAGTGAAATGATCCAACCTTTATTTATACAGTTCTAGTCACCTTCAATTTCCTTGTGGGGCCGACTTCTTCTTTTGTCTTCAATTTCTTCTTTAATGCTTTCCAGGTTTCTTCAATGGTTTGTCTTATCTTCTTGGTATTGCTTCTTAACCAAAAAATTTGTCCATGAGCCTTGTTGATGTATCATCTCCTCACATGTACATCTAATTAATACAGGGATCTAATGTTGATTAGATTCACCGAGAATCCCCTCATCAAAAGGGGTGTCTATATCCTACATCTTCAACATTAGACTAGACTTGTAAACAAGTCAAACCTGCTCTATAAAAATAGATCACTCCATCCTGGAGAAGGAAATGTGAGAGCATATCGAGTCTTTTCCACTCCTCGTCAAATCAACATGACTACTAGGAGAAAGACTACACTTGGGACATTCACCACTAGCCAAATCAACATGGCCCCATGAGCTAATGTATCATTCTCCCTTGGTCAAATCAACATGACCAATTTGGGAGAATGTCTTCCCGATGCTACTAACTGGAGAAACATCAACATCCCAGGCCATTCACCACTAGCCAAATCAACATGGCCCAGTGAGTGAATGTATCATCCTCCCTTGGTCAAATCAACATGACCAACCTGGTATAATGTTTTCCCGATGATGAAATATCAACAATTGATGCTTTTACCTTTAGTTGATAAATGGAAATTCTCCCTTCTTATTGTGCAAAATAATTATGCAGTTGGAAGTGCTTCCTCATACCTAGCAACCAATTCTCTGTATATTCATCCTTCTCGTGCTCACCGTCAAAGGTAGGAGGCTTGATATTATTCATTTCTCCTTGTAGCTCATCCACCCCATTTCTTCTCTTATGCTTTATGACAGGAGATGGACTTGAGCTACTACACGCTTTCCTAAATGAATGCTTTGGTGAGTGGTGATGATGCCTATCATCATTTCGTGCTTCTCTTCTTTTCTCATCATGAGATCTACGACTTCTTGACCTACTTGTCTCGGTCTCCTTATCCATTTTCTTTTCTATTATGTCCAATCTTTGCATCAAATTGACATTGAAGTCATCTTGTTGATCCTTGGCTTTCATAAGCCTCTCATTATCAACTTTATAGCTTTGGACATATTTTTACAGTCCCTTTATGATTTCTACCAAGTTTATGCGCTCTTCCTTGAATTCTGTACCATTAGCACCCAAACCGACATACAGATCTCTGAATTCATCATCATGGATAAAATATCTCTGTGCTTCTTCCATGTTTTTTTACTTTCTGCATTGATTCTCTCCTACTCTAATCGTTGATAATTTTGCAGAATGCACAGGAAACATGATTTGTTAGGTGAATTCATGAGACAACTTCATGAAAACGTTTCACCATTTTTTCAGAATCCTTTCTTCTGAAGCCCATGCACACACTAGTATTCAACACATGCCAATGCACAATGTCAATATTTTAAATATACACCAAATATCAATATTGTGCATGGACCACAAATTTTGCTCGGCACAACCCCAATCTTTAGTGCGCACACCCATGCACCATTATTTACAACATAGTTCTAGTGCTGCATCCCGCAATGTCCAAATTTAGTGTGCACACTTACACATTCTTATTTTATGCACACCATGGTCGCGCTATAATTCGAAATTTGACCACTTATCAGTCAATTTTTTTCCTTAAATAGAAACTCGACCCATGCAGGCTGTGTGTTGAAACCATTTCTCTAATACCAAACTGTAACGTCCCCAACCACCTAGGCTAGGCCACATACATAATATCAAATTTTGTCACTCTGATACCAATATGTAACATCCCCGTCACTTATCAAACTGCTTCTGATACCATACGGTAACATTACCCAGCTTACTACTGAACAATGCTACTCCAAAATACACTGTGTGTATTTTACTCTAAACCCAGTCTGCGCAGTATAACTTGAAATAACACACTCAATCTCAAGCGGAGTCACACCACACAACTTATAATAGTGGAAGTAACATAATGCAATTGCGCACAAGCATACTGAACACACAACACTATTGTGCAGTGCGCACAACCATTATGACGTCACACACCAAATCTGTCCTCCTTGTGTGCATTGACTACTTCCCTGTGTGTGTAAATATAGCCTTTCGTGCACACATAGTATTCTTTACGTACACGACCATTCAAACCTCGCCTCAGAGATTCATGACCATTATCATAAGGTTAAATTAACATGAAAACTAACCATAACTGTCATACTCATGCATGACTACAAATATTGAATATCCACACCACACTTACATGTGCAAGCAACAATATATATAATAACAACAATTACTTATATGAAACAACATACAATAATTAAACCCATATTAAACCCATATAAATAAGCACACAGTAAATGAGACAAGCACACAAAGATGCTTATCTTTTATGAAAAGTCACCAACTGTGCATAGAACTTAGATGTTCCTCCTATCCATAGAATCTTTTTCTCATAATATTTCAGCAACAGGTCACCCTTGAGCTGGGGCTTAACTCCACCAGAGAAAAATGATTCCTAATGAAAGGCTAAGGTCTGATACTCAGTATAATTTCTCAGTCCAAGGTGCCCGCTGCTACAACTAGTCTACAGTCTCTCATTCCCCGCTTGTCACACCCAAGGAAGTGTTACCCTTCTGTACTCAACATTCCCTCAGCTGCCCCACTTCCCTTCCAGGGTTCCAACAACATACTAGAGAGGAAGTCTCTAAGCTCTGCATCTAATTCCCAACACACCAGGAACAATTCCCATCAAAAATCTAATTTGGAGAGAATGCTCACGGGTCTGAAAACCTACCTCCTCGACAATAAATATATCACCTAGAGAGATTGATCACAAGCCTGAAAACCCACATGTTCGACAAAAAAACTCTAATTACAATACATAAAAACGCCTTACAAGCTTCTCTTTACAGTTAAGTTAATAGTCGTATTTTCCATATAGTCTGACCCCCTCTGCACACGAGAGTGAAAAATGAATAAACCCCCCAAAATGAGTTCTCTCTCCCCTGAAATACACTAAGTCCAACAATATATATTTTATGCCTTAAAATTGACACTTGTCACCTTCAAAAGTAGCTATATCCACTTGGTGACTCGTTCCCTTCCCTTAGGAACTTAGGATAAAAAAAATCCATAACTTACATTTTTCTCGAAATATTAATAAATATTCCCTATGACTTTTTTTTTGTAAGTAAAGGATGTATTACCTCATAAAACTGAAATCCATACAAGTATTGAAGGACCTGGAATATGTTCTGCTAACAATGGAAACAAGAACCAGACCTAGGTCCCAAAGAAAAGTATCCATGACTATTCTAATCATCATGATCAAAAGTGTATGTGTCTGGAAATATTACAAAACTGGCATGAAAGAAAATACAATATTGCATCTATCAAAACAAAGAAGAAAAAACAAAGGCTAAGACTAAGAAGACTTCATACACTAGATGTGTTGTTCCTTCCATCACCCTAAAGAGATAATGACCAGGCTAGAGTGATGGTGAAGGGATGGAAACATGTGGGGAAATGTTGGCTGGCAGGTGCACTTGAAAGTGAATAAAAAAGAATGTCCATCCCGTGACTAATGATATCCTGTAGAAAGAGTTGATCTACAACATCCCGATGTAGGTCTAAAAAAATATGAAGTTGCTCCTCAAAGAATTTGTCTGTGGGAGCCCAAGATATTGTCTCGGGTCCAATTTGATTAGGTTTTGTATTCATTCCAGTATCCGCAAGGGAAATTTCCTCATTCTCCATGGGGATAATCTCCTCAAGGACTAGGAAACTCCACTTCTTGTTCAGAGGCTGGTTGGGAAGTCTACCTTCCGCTTGAAAGGAAGAACTTGGAAAATGATTAATGTCCCCAAGAGAAATCAATATAGGCTCCAAGGTAGATTGGGGTGGAACAAAAGGAAAATCCTCCTCCACCAGGACCAGACCCCAATTGTAAATTTCTTGATTATCGACATTGGGAAGAGGTGCAACAGAGGTTAAAGCAGGGTAGGGTGGAGGGATAAGGGCCAGATGTAGGTTGGGCATAAGGGGAGTGGGGCAAAGACGTTTGATCAAATAACAATAGTAATATGGGCCACATTTGGGCTTTCTACACTCCCTCAACATGGCTAGGGACATGAAAACATAGAACCACATGTAGGAAGAAAAGAGAAAGGGAGGGTGTAAAACTGGAAGTGGTGCCAAGAAGGGGGAAAGTCGTCGAACATAGAAAGAATGAGATGCAAAGAGTGAAGAATGAACAAAAACTTGGATAAATTACCTGTCCAGGCCGGTGAAGTTGCCATTAATCCTGAGTTGAAATCACTTAGATGCCTTGTACCTGTGTGTATGGTTCTCTCTTCCATTGTAAATCAAAGCGTGAAGTTTCCCATGCTGATCAGACCTGCACTGAAGGCCATAGCATAAATGTCACACATGGAAGTGAAGTTTGAGGTGAAGGCGACGATTGACTGCATTAAAAACTCAGATTGCATGTGGAAAAGGTGGCACCCCATCTAGGGAGGGAAGGTCTTTTTGATCCATATCAAAACATTGAGTTAATAGAGGAGGGGAAGAGAGGCTACTGTCGTTGATTGATAAATCGTTTCCAGTAAGAGAAACTCCTTCATTTGCTAACTTGTCAGCTATTTTATTATCCTTTTGATGGATGTGGGAGGGGATTAAAGTGAGATTAGGATGTAGGAGGGAGTGAAATACTTCTAGGGAACTGAGGATATGCCAGCTGGGGGAGAATTTAGTAGGATTAGAACCATTAAGAATTTTGGTAGCCAGATAAATAATGATTTGGGAATCCCCTTCGATGGAAAGTTGTGTTATGTCTAAGCTAGAGGATATTTAGATTCCTTTAATTAGACCCCATAGTTCTGCTAATTTGTTAGAGTTCGAGCCTAGATTAGTAGCCATGATATATTTAATTTTTCCATTATTGTCCCTGATTTCCAAGTCCCAAGGCTAAGGGTAAGAGGGGGTCGGGGATTAAGGGTAGGATCAAAATGAGTGAGATTGATATTTAAATGCCACTGAGAGAGAATTATGCTTTCACTAGGATTACATGAAAGGTCCTCTTGAGACCATTGTTGATAGCTAATCATTTCTTGGATGATTTCAAAGATCTTATCCTATAAATGGGGGGGAGGAGAGGACTTGGATTGGAAGAATCACATTTTTCTCTCTTTCCATATTTTCCAAACAACAAATCCTGGTAGCAATTGCTAGATCCTATTTAGAATGGGGTGGTGGAAAAATGTTGACCCCCAGTTTTCAATGGTGCAGGCTATGTCATCCTTGGACCTTTTCATTTTCCTCATGATTTGCGCCACCTTGTCCCAAATTTTAGCGCTAAAATAACATTTATTTCAGAGATTCTCCATAGACTCCTCCTATTGGATGCAGAGGTGGCAGAGTGATGGTCCAGTGAACCCTCTTTTCCTGATATTGTCCCATGTAAGTATGTAATTCTGTGCAAGGATCCATAGGAAGGTAGAGACCTTTGGCCAGAGGTGCGAATTCCGAATAATTTTCCAAATGTTTTCTCTTGGTTGTAGGTGAAATTTTTCTTTGAGGTTGTAGGCTTCTTTAATTGTGAATGAATGAAGAGGGCAATGACCACATCATAAGATGTCCTTACCATCTTGAATTCACACCTTCCTTTGAGATGCTGCTTCTTGCCATGTACTTAGATCATAGTCATATGGTATATTTAGTTTTGTGCTAAGACTTTTCTATATTCTCCAATGAGGAGAATGGGGGGAATCCTTCTAGAGATCAACTAGTGTAATGGTGTCATATTCTTCATTTGAGATTGAATGCATTGCATACCCTCTAGTGATTGAAGGGGAGGTAGTTGTTTCCATGCGTCGGACCAGAAGAGGGATTTTATGCCTCCTCGAAACTCCCAAAAGGAATGTTCATGGATAAGAGGGTGGTTACACCATGCAACATTCCATATATTTGAGCTTGTAATTTGATCAGTCAATTAGATAAACTGTGCATCTAGGATATGGGGAGCATATTTTTTCTTCCATAGTTTTTCCCATAATTCTGTCAGGTGTTTGAGCCAATGCCACCATATTTTATCCCCCATAGTTTCATTGAGAATGCAAGGATCCCGTAATCTAAGACCCCCATTGAGCTTGGGTTTGCAAAATTTGTCCCAACTGACCAAAGCCCATTTCCCCCCCCATTTTGTGACCTTGCCAGATAAAATTTCTTTGCATATTGCAGATGGTATTGAGAATATACTTTGGGGAAGCTAGGGCCAAAAATAGATATTTGGGGATGGCCTAGAGAACATATTTAATTAGAATAAGGCAGGATGCTAGGTTAAGAATTCAGAATGTCCAAGAATTTAAGCGATTTGTGAGGGATTGAATAAGGGAATCCCAAGAGATAATTTTGGTGACAGAGTCAGAGAAAGGTATACCAAGGTAATTGGATAGAAGGGATCTCCTAGGAATGTCTAGTAAACATGAGATATGGTTTTGTATGGCTAAAGGAGTGTTAAAGAAAAAGAGATGGGATTTAGCAAGGTGGATAGAAGTGCATGAAGCTTCACTGAAGTTTGAAAGGATGATCTTCAATCCGGAGGTTTCTTGTATAGTCAGTGTTCTCATTAACATGGTATCATCCAAAAATTGGTTGTGTGAAGTGGCTGGTTGAAGACCATGTACGAGAAGGATCTGCAAGGGGCCATCTGTAATGGATGCTTTGATACAACAACCTATACGTTCCACAATTATGACAAAAAGGAAGGGAGAGAGGGGATCACCTTTTTGAATCCCTTAAGAGGGGGAAAAAGGATTGGAAGGAATTCCATTGAAAATGATGGAGAAAAATGCAGAGGAGGTGAGGTTGAGAATCTAATTGAACTATTCAATGCTAAAACTGAAAGTCGAGAGAAGAGAATGCATATAATGCCAACTTAAGCGATCAAAGGCCTTATAAAGATACAATTTGATGAGCATACCTAGGGTTCTAGTGGATTTGAGGGAGTGAATCAACTCATGAACAAATATGGCACTATCCATTATTTGGCATCCCTCAACATATCCCAACTGCTCCATAGAAATGACAAAAGGAAGGATGGGCTTGAGTCAGAGGGAAATTACCTTGGCGATGATTTTGTAGATCACATTGCACAGTTGATCTAAAAATGAAGAAGACTTGAAAAACTTGAAAACTTATTGCAAGTGAATGTTATGTGTTTAAAGCAAAAGGATCAGTTTGCAACACATAAAATAAAGGATTACTTATGAAAATTACACATAGACAACAACATAAACATTGACCATAAACACATAAGCACAACAATTGATAAAGGAGTTCACCCCTTTCATGGGCTACATCTACTGGTCCAGCTTCCAATGGATCATTATTATTAATTGCTCAAAAATTTCTCAAAAACATGTCTTACAATTCTCAAACTGACAAACCAACTACTCCAATGGCTTCCCAGCGTCCCAAAACCCCTGTCTGGGCTCTTTCAGCACCTCAATCGGTCGAAAAATGAAGAAGTTAGGCCTCTTGGAAGTCTCCCTCTTCAAGCTTGCTGTCTCTGGTTCTACAATTCACACCCTCCTTGAATGAACCTGGCTCACACGCTCTTTTAAACGCAAGAACCCAGCACCGGGCGCAACCGCGCCAACGGTGCAAACTGTAGGACGGTTAAGGGCGCGCCAACCCCTAACCGCCTCGACACCTGGGCGTATGAGAGCATATGACCGCACGCAAGTCATAAAGGTGGTTAAAAAAGGTTACAACTGTTTGACTGTTTAATTTTCCCGCACTCTGGGCCGCGGGCATGTGGCACACAACATATGACCAAGGGTCATAAACCCCGCGCCCACAACCGTTTGCATATATTATACACCAGTTACATAACAAAACTCACGGCTATGTTTAACCCCGGGCACAACATATTATAACACAGTTATATGTTTATACAATGGAACCACGGGTTGGGGCTAGGCCCTGACCCGCCCCCCTTTCAACTTAATGCAACACACGCATTTAAATATATGCGCGTTGACATTCATAACAAGGAACGTCGGGCGGACAGTTGGTTATTGGAGTTTGCAAAGGCACTATGTGGAGGAGAGGTCCGGGGGTCGAACCCTGCGGCCTCCAACATTTTATACATAGAACTCCTTAGCCAACCAGTGAGTGACACGTGGCGCCCTTGGATTGGGCCACATGTCCTCCTATTATTGGCCACCCAAGGACACGTGTCAACATCCAAATCGCCAACA
>SNQJ01S0144628.1:12903-24745 GCA_010110895.2 Picea sitchensis
TCTCTCTCTATATATATATATATATATATCAACATGCTCAAATGATCTCCTTCACGGCCTAGGGAAAGTAGATAACAAAATGAATTCTCAACCCAGGGTTTTCGTCCCAATCCCGACATGGTATGAATCTAGCCATGTGAATAAATGTTTTGATGTCGAAAATGGTAGAAACCACTTGATTACCGGTCATTGAGGTAAACCGTTAACAAGTGCGAGGGAAATCACCAGTGATGTCAATGACTCCCAAGGTACCCTAGTACAATCCAACGAATGTGAATAAATGAGATGAAGTCAAACATTCGTGGAATCATCCGATCAGAGGTCAATGACGTAAACCTATTGTTAGAGGCGAGGAGGCCTAACATTGAGGCATGAAGGTCCCAAGGTACTAATTGGTTTCTAAGTCTAATTCTCGGATGATGTGTTGAAGTCGACAGGAAAATATTCATCGAAGGAGGGCCTAGATGTATCCCCCATCATCAACACAAAACTGACATAGGAAAGAGATGTAATATGGTAAATAGAATGAGTATGGACTGACACGAGTATTGAAACTGGAAATTTGTGATAGTTGACTCTCGAGGTGGATACTTCCCTTGAACACTGAGGCATGACATGACTTGGAAGAATAAACATAACGTGGACAAAAAGATAATGCAACAGACGATGTGAAATTCATCGGATGACCCAAAGGAGTGGAAAGACTCACAGGATTGATTCGGTGCAGAGGTTTAGCAGATTATCCAAGTGTTCAAAATGCAAGTGAAAACAAGTTTCGTGTTCAAGGGAAACTGTAAGAGTTACTTGTAACAATTCTAAAAGACAACTTGACTTACTTCCTTCAATTTTTCCCCCCATCTAGATAGACAGGCACCTCTTTTTATTTTTACGAGCTCGAGGAGGATAACACATGCTCGATATAAGTCACCTTCGGTAAGTCCCTCTTACTTTGTTTAAAGAACTGGAAGAAGTAAGGGTTTGGTCCCATATGGGCCCTTCAATGTGTGATTTTAGAGAGTCCAAAGAAGGAAAACTCAATGGTTTTTAATGTTTAGAGAGTCTGAAAAGAAATTAAATGCAACTCCAGGGTTTTCCTTTTTTTTAATTTTAGTCTATGAAGTCTGAAAAAGAGATAAACGACTACTTGGGAGACACCCTTTCAAGACCTTTTAATGAGCATGAAAGGAAGAAATATCACTCGATGATATTTTGATATTTAAAGAGTCTAAAAAGAGCTTAAAGATGACTCCAGGGGGTTCCTTTTTTGTGTAAACTTTTCGAGTTTGAAAAAGTAATAAAAGTCTACTCGGTTACATTCTCATGTTTTTTCGAGCACAAGAAAGAACAAAGATTATGCTCGTAAGTGTCATAAGGTTGTCGAAAAGAGGCTTCTTAAAAACCTGTAAATATAGACAGTTTTGGGCCCAAAGCATTAGTAACTCCTAGAAAAAGATTAAAAACCCAAAAATACTTTATATTAGTGAGAAATGGCAAAAAATCAAACCTATCAAATAGTGAAATAGGTTAAGAATTTCATTTACCAATTGATTTTTACCAAATTCTTCCACATTTGGATTTTTCCACCTTTGGGAGGTGATTTTCGATCTGTGAGTATGGGAATTGCGGTCAACCATTTTTAGTTCTGTCTGGACTAGGTTGGTCATTTTGCATTTTCAATCATTTTTTTTATGGTTTAATTCTGTGTTTTAGCTTATATTTTGGGTGTTCTAGGCTCCTTGGGAAGCCCTAGGCACCAAACCAGATCGACGCTCCCTCAAAGGGCTGAGGGGAGCGTCGATCGAGATATCAATGGCCTGGTGCATATGCCTAGGGAGCACTAGCGTTCTGTGGGAAAATTTAAGGGAGCGTTGGCGCATAATTTTTATTTTTTTTTGTATTTTGGGCTAAAAAGACAATTTTCCTCCATAAAAAGTTGACTAAAGATGTTTAAATGGTTTTATTTTCACATTTCACTAGTCATTTAGCCATGATAGAGTGGAAAGAACGCAAACACAAGTTCGATGAAATTTCCTCTTTAAAAATCCCTCAAGCAAGGGAAGCTTTGCGAAATTGCAGTTTACTCAAGTATTTTAAGCTCCAGAACATGAGGAAAGAAGTACTATTACTTGAGTACTTGATCGGCTTATGGCATGATGTTGAACAAGCATTTTGCATTGGGCCACACATGTGCGAGATTGAGCTTGATGATGTCTACTTTTTGATGGGGGCTCTCGAGGAGAGGGGATCCTATCCTCTTGTCTAAACACTGGGCAAATCCTCAACCAACTGAGGCATATGTTGTTGAGCACTCTATACCGCGATCGTGATTGGTAGGTGGTCGAATCGTGATCAAATATGTAATGGAATTGTCACTTCAGTCGATTTTATTCATCATCACCAAATTGGCGGGTAGTACTATCGCTCATCTAGCTTCGAAATCAGAGATGTCATATGCTTTACAATGTGTAGAGCCTAGGTTGTTTAACTAGAGTGTCAAGTTTCTTTGAAATGTTAAGGAAAATATATTGAAGTGTAGGACAGGTAGACAAAAGAAGTTTGTATATGACTCTTTCATAGTTTCTTTCTTCTTGGAGTGAGTTCCCCAAATGCTGCCACAAGTTGCATTCATAGCGCATCTTGCGACTGAGCCACAGATGGAGGGATGGACCAGTCTATCCCCAAGATTGGGAAATGAGCCCTTATCATTTAGATTTATAGCTGATTTCTTTTCTTGGTGGAGGATACAACTAGTTGTCATCGAGGACTTTCCTTATGCTGGAGTGGAATTTTGAGTTAGTGTAGACTTGGTGCTCCCCGAGGGAATTTAGTGGGTTGCGTCAGGTAAGAAACTAAACCTTGCTACGTATTTTTGTTTTTGTATTTTATATTGTTTTTTTTATGTGTACAATGAGGGATCTAAATATATTTTGTTTCATCATGCATAAAGAGGCGCATCACGTCTGATGAAGATGCCAACACTGGGGCATCGTGGAGATGCACAGGTAGCAGTAGAGAACGAGGCTGCGATGGGAGGTGTTAGCACCAGAAGTCACTCCTGGATTGCGGTAGAGGTAAGCCTGATACCCAATAGAGTTTATGTCACAGATTGGTTTAAAAAGGGTTAGATGGGCACATTCTCAAGAAAATATCATTTTAACATAGAAAACTGGACTGATATGCACGAGCAGGTGAGGTCTTGGTTTAAATTCAGACAATAAGTTGTAGTAAGGGTGAGTAGGAGGAAGACTTCGGTGAGAAAATGAAGAGGTCTTCCAAGGACATCAAGTCTTTCGGCAACCCAAGGAGGAACAATTTAAACACAATAACTTCTTGAATTTAAATCTCATAGAAACTGAAAGGAACTATAACAACAGTGTGATCAAACTTTCATCATTATGCAGTCACAATAGTTCAAGTGAATCATTCAACCATGAACTCTTTCAGCGTCAGAGGGAAACAAGAGGAAGTGAGAAAGATGACTGTCATTAAACAAGAAGTTTCAAATGCATATACATAACCAAATAACCAGAGAGTTCATTAAAAATTTACAATTCGGGAGCTTTGCTCTACCATCGACCTTAACAAAATATAAAAACTAAGCATATATACTCAAAGCAACACGCCCCCTACAAAAGCGTACTCTGGTCACTGTATTCAAGAATTTGCATCTTCTTCTTGTCCTATCAGAATGCACATACATTCTTCTGTCAAACGCGATCTCAGATCAGTATGGGATTTGCAGAAAACTTCATTGACAGAAGAAACCTTGGGCTGACAGCCTACCTCCACGGCCGACGCTCCCATGATTTCCATTTACAGGGTGAAACGAGGTTTCAACTACCTCCCCCTACTTCCATTAACTAACTTCATTGGGATAGGGGTGGATCCTGACACCCATGAATGTCCAGGTGAGCACACAACTTCTTTGAGTCAATTCTGGTGGCTCGAGGCCACGCAGTCCTTCTCTGTGACCGACTCGGGTGATTCGATTCTTTGCGCGACTCCCTTTCATTGCCCTACACGACCATGGGCTATGACCTCGTGCTTAAACAAATAGAATTTTGGGACTTCACATATTGAGAGTTCTCACTCCCTCGATTCACAATGTTTCGATGCCCGAATCCACGAAACGTTCCATCTAGATCAATGGTGGGATCTTCCTTGATTCTGACAACCATGATTGGTTCCTCGAATGCTTCAGCTACTTGTCATTGTACCGATGCCTAATTTCTCTATGGACCTACTTTTCAATATGACCTCGGGCTATGACCATGGGCCCAACTCATAGGCACGTCACAATTTCATGTTTCRCGATTTCATGATGTGCTTCATGCTCAAACCTCCRAATCRTRAAATCACGATCCCTTAGATCGAGTGCCATGTGTCTCCCTTGATAGGATGGCCCARATCACATCGACATTTTGGGTCTCAGGAATTCGGGCTATGGATGCACCTTTATGAAAATAATCTGGAACTCCCGATTCTCGATCCTCCGAAATTCACCGATGTCAGATCAACAACCCTCGRCTCTTCATGATTGGATGGCCCAGGTTTKCTTTTTMGTGAATCGAGACTTTGCGATCCTTGCTGAACAACTTCAAAACATTTTGAACTCTCGATTCCCATGCTCGCTTTCCTTCATTGAAGACTGAACTTGCTCGCTCATTTGATTTGTGTCTTCATCAAACCACTTCAAGTGTTGTGCTCGGTGGTCATGATTGTGGTCTATGAACGATCACTTGGGTGACTGGCTGGAGGCTCGGGGATAATAAGAGGATTAGTGCCAGAGGCAAAGGGAGAAATGCATCGACCCTAGGGAAAACAAAAAGGATTATGGTCGAAGGCTTTCTCGCGGTCTGACTAGGAAAATAGGTTAATCGACTGGATGAAGACAAACGAAAGGAAAACCATAAGCCGAGAGGAAAAATTACAAATGGGTTTGCACAGGGAGGAAAGACAGACAAAATTATAGACCTAGGAAGGAAACACGACTCTAAATACATTGAAAATTTTATGTGCTAAAATTAGGCTCCATGGGGGATAGATTCCTCTCTACGAGGCTCTAAGAACTCCTTTCGTGGATTTAGTGCCTTAGTGTTGGGTTGTGGAGTCTTCTATTAGAAACAAGAAAAATTAAACATGAAACATGAACGATATTTACAATGGCAGGACGTTGACTTTGGCTTTAGACAAAAAAAACTTTTCAAGAAGTGCCCATTTACAGGGCCACCAAAGAATTTGTCTCCCTCCAAATCTTGCAAGTTGTAAGTGTTATTTGGGAACTTCTTAGAGTTTTGGAAGGGAAAAATCCAAAGGGCTTCAAGTTTTCCATGCTTTCCCTTGTCCTGCTTAGGTGCATCCCATTTGAGTACCAGATCTCCCAGCTGGAAATCCTCCTTATATCTCTTCATGTCAAAGGTCTGCTTGATTTTCTACTGTCGGTGATGTGCTTTGTCCATAAGTTGCTCTCTTTCCTGCTGCACTTCTACGAGTTGATGAATTCTTCTGATCATTTCATCAGGCTCTTCTTAGCAATCTTGGAAGAAATTCGCCACAAGCAAGGAGAGCTAAGAAGGAAAAAATGATTCAGTCCCATATACATAATGGAAAGGAGAGATGCCCAGGGACCACTTTCTTGTTATTCTATCAACCCATAGAGCAAATTTGATCTTTGAATCCCAGGATTTCTTGTTGTCCTCTAGCAATATTTTGATGATCTTTATCAGGATTTTGTTAGAGGATTCTGCTAATCCATTACCTTGTGGATAGCAGGGGGTAGAGTGAATTAGTGCAATTCCAAATTGCTCACAAAAACTGATCAATGGTTCATCTTTGAGGGATGCAGTGTTGTCAGTGATGATTCAAGTTGGGCACCCAAACCTTACTATAATATCCTCTAGAAAAACAATGATCACCTTATGAGAAGCGTTCCTTGTGGGGATAGCCTCTATCCACTTGGTGAAATAATCTGTCGCCATTAGGATCAACCTGTGCTGACCACTTGAAGGAGGATGAATCTCCCCGATAAATTCCAGACACCACTGTTGAAAGGGTCCTAAACCTAGTACAGGCTTCAATGGTAGAGACTTGAGTTGCTTCTTTCCAGAAAATTTCTGACATTTGATACAAGCCCTGACTTTCGCATAGACATCAGTGAATAAGGTAGGCCAATAGTACGCAACCCTAAGAATTTTGTAGGTGGTGGTTTTCCAGAAATGATCTCCCCCACATAGGCTGTTGTGGAACTCAAATATAATCTTTTGGGCATCTGTGGGTCCAAACATCTTAAGAGCACTGCTAGAGGATCCTTCCAATACAGAACCTGGTCAATAAGGCAATATCTGATTGCTTTGATATTTAATGCTCTTGCCTTGTTCCTTCACATACCATCTGGAGGCCGCAACTCCTGCAGAAAATATATAATGTCTTTGTACTAGGTGTATTCTGCTAATGGAGGGTTGTCCCGAAGACTTATATGAAACGTCTCAACCTACTGGTTTTCTGATCAAGTGTTGATGAAGTTAACTCCCAAAGATTTATAATTAGATTCAACCAATAACTTGGCTAAACCTTGGCCTTTAACTAGCTTGGTGGGATTTATTTCCAGATCAAATTCAAGGATCTTGGTGATCCACTTGCTCCTTCTCTCTTCTATGTCATGTTGAATGAGAATGTCCTTCACAGAAGCTGAAGGAATATATGCAATGATCTTCAAATGAAAAGCATAGACTCTGAAAGATTTGAGAGATTTCACCAAGGCATAGGCCTGCTTCTCCATGATGTCATATTTGATCTCTGCATCCCTCAATGCCCTGCTGAAAAAGGAAATAGGTTGTTCCATCCATTCAACATTTTTCTGCAACAAAATGGTCGCTACTATATCATACAAAGCAAAAGAAAAAATCAAGAAATCCTCGGAATAATTGGGACTGATCAACATGGGTGCCTCGATCAGTGCCTTCTTAATTTGGTTGAAGGATTCTCTGGGCTTAGAAGTCTATTTCACTTTGTTCCCCTTCCTGAGCATGGTTGTGATGTGCTTCACCAATTCAGCGAAATTTGAAACAAACCTTCTCAGAAAATTTACTTTCCCCAAGAAAGACTGGACTTATTTCTTGGATATCGGGAGTGACAAGGCTTGGATTGATTCCACCCTTCCGGGATCAATTCTTACTCCCTCATCAGATACTATATGCCCCAATAATTTTCCCTCCTTCATGTCAAACAACAATTTCTTGGGATTTAAGGAGAGACCAAATTTCCTGCATTTCAGGAAAACCCTTTTTAAATGCTCATGGTGCTCTCTATATGATTTGGAGAAGATTGTAATATCATCCAAACAGATAACCACAAATTTGTCCTTTTCTCCAGTGAAAGCAATATCCATGGCTCTCTAGAAGGTTTCTCCCGCGTTCATCAATCCAAAGGGCATTTTGGCATACATGAATGTACCCCAAGGAGTGGTGAAGGTTGTTTTTTCTCTATCCTCAGGCAGGACCGAGATCTAATTGTATCCCGAAAATCTGTCAATCATGGATATCCTTGATGAGCCAGTTACCCTTTGTAATATGTGTTCCATTTTCGGCAAGGGGTAATTTTATTTCTTTGAGCTCCTGTTCAGGTTCCTGAAATCGACACAAAGTCTGATTTCCCCACTTTTCTTTCTCACTGGGACCAGGTTGGCCACCCACTCTTAATATCTCAAGGGTACGATGATTTGGGCATCCAACAGCTTCTTTACCTCCTTCTCCATAATAGGCAGCAACATAGGATTTATTTGTCTTAATTTCTGCCTAAACAGTTTGGACTCCTCCTTCAATGGGATCTTATGCTCAATAATGCTAGTTTCATATGTCCTGAGGTCCTCATAGGTCTAGGAAAACACATCAGAAAATTATTTTAATAACTCAGCATACTCGACCCTCTGCTTCCTTGACGGGTTGCTTGACACCTTAACAAACTTCAGATCCTCCTCTATACCAACGTTGCACTCAGCTACATCATCATTCTCAGTTGGGCCTTTAATCTTTACCGCCACATCGTTCCCATTGAACAACCTTTCCAGAGGAACCAACCCCTTTGGAATGTGATTGCTAGGCAGCTGAACAATATGGTGATTAGCAATTTTATTCAAAAATAATTGAGGGGGAGGGTCACCCTTAGAATCATGATCCTGATCAATGTGTAATGCAGAGAACTCGTCAACCGACTCAAGAAATATTCTGATTTCAAGATCACCTCCGAACACCTTCCAATGCTTGATATTATCAGGTACAGAGGGCCTATATTTAATCTCAACATCATACTTGATCTTAGGCAGCAGTGGGATCCTGAACTGGCTTGCTGAGACAGCCAGAGAATCGGCCATGATATTTTCCTCTCTGGGAACAAATGAAATGTTGAAGGCCAAGAAAAAGATGTCAATCAAGTCCTGTACTCCATTTCTGTAACTTCTGAGCCGAGGGTGCTTGGCCTAATAAGCGCTTTTTGATTTGCTGGAAAATCAACTCGACATCCCCGAACAATGCTATCTCTTCGATTCCCATGTCCTTTGCAACCCTCAAAACTAAAACACGAGATTCATATTCTGCCACATTATTGGTAGTTTCAAACTCTAATTTATATGATAAGGATATGGTTTCATGACAAGGTGACACAAAAACCACTCCAACACCAACACCTTCCCTAGAAGAGGCTCCATCGAAAAATATTTTCCACATAGAGGTAATTGGAGGAGAATCTTCACCAAGAGTACTAGACTTTCTGATCTCAAGAGGAGGTTCAGGAGCATCAGTGAGCTGCAATAAGATGGATCCTAAATCAGTATCCCAGGAAAAGATAGGATGATTGGTGGGGTATGCTTCATCACTAATAATGTAGGCCAACTGAGCCTCTCTGTACAGTCTCCTATGCTCCCCTCCGAACACTAGAATGGTCGCATATGTGAGGTCCATATGCAATGTTCCCCCAAGTATTTTTATCCAATATCTTGACAACAACATGTTGAACTTGGGAGGAACATCAGCCACCACAATATCCATGACCACACTTTTCATGGGTAGCTGGAACAATGTCACCACTAGATCCTTGATGACCCTAAGACATTGCACTCTCCTCGAATCAAAAGAATATAAATCATCATAATCTTTTGTGATTTATAATCCAATTTTTTCCATGACAATTTTGGGCATGAGGTTATGAGATGCCCCTAAGTCCACCAGAAAATTATGCAACACCTTGTCATGTATGTTGAGTGATGTGTAGAAGGGAGGGGATGAATCGTCTCTTTCTTCTACCATAGGGCCTAATATGACTACGGTCTTTTCATCTTGGAGGTTAACTAAGTCTGTGGAAGTGCAGGGTGACTCGGACTGCAAAAGTTTAGAGAGGGACCTTTTGAAGTCTTCGTGCTTGGCTAGATCCAAAAGGGGGACAAGGATTTTGATCTTCTGAATTTCAAGCTCAAAGTTCAAAGAGGAAGGGGGCTTCAAAATTTCTCTCACCTCTAGGACGGGATCTTTGGCTATGGGCGGGGGATTTTGAGCTTTCTTTTCTTTGTTTCTTTTCACTACATCTCTAGCAAGCTTTTCTGCTCTGGAGGGTTGATCAGGGACATCATACTTCCCTTCTCTCATCTTAGACCAGAGGTTGTATTTGTTGGGGCCATTACTTTCCTTCTCACCCTTACTTAGCTCATTTATTTGGATATCTATTGGGGACTCCTTGTATGCGGATTGAGTCAAATGGGGAAAATGAGAGGTGTCTCTAATACAGTGAATTTCAGGGTCAAGCTCCTCTTCTTCCCTTTCCTCATCAATAACAAGGTTGTTTTGGAGAGGATTTTGAATTTTCTGATTGTTTCTATCTTTGTCCCTTTGTTCCGTTGACATGATCTGAGGAGCATTGTTATTCGGCCTCCTGAATTTGCCTCTATTATCAATATTTTGAGGATTTTTGTATGTCTTCTTCCCTTCTAATTCCAACCTTTCCATTCTAGCCGAAAGTGATCTTAGTAACTTGGTTACTTCGTCCATTTGATGAGGGGGGGCAGAGGAACTGGAGGTTGAGTTTTCATATATTCCCCTTCCTCTGTCCCTATCAGTCTTATTCCTGAGTCAGTCAACTGCCAATATGTTAGACTCTACTTCCAAGGCTGCATCTTGCATGTGAGCCAAGGAAGTAGCTCTTCTCTCTCTTAACAGGAGGAAAAAGTCAGGGTCAAAATCACTGGCATAGGTAATATTGGAATAGGCCTCTGTAGACTTTATCTCAGCAGGGATTTTATTGTACATCTTGTTGAACCTTTTGGAGAAGTCAGAGACAAACTCTCCCTCTTTCCTATTTAGGGACCCGAACTCTGTGATATATTACATGAAGTCCTTTTTACCCCCCCATTGTCTCAAGAAAACATCATCAAGACCCTCAATCCTAGTGATGGATTTAGGAGCCAGAGCTCTGAACCACTTTCTGGCTTCTCCATCAAGACTGTGAACGAAAATCCTCATCCACACATCTTCGTTTACTATGACATAGTTATCAGCATAACTATAGAAAGTTGCAAGGTGCTCCTCTATGGTTATATCTCCCTCCCCTGTAAACTTAGGCAATTCCTTAAGGTAGCCACTCGCTAAGAGGGCATTAAGAGGTTGAGGCAAGAACAGGGGTGCATATCTAGTAGCCACTATGGCATCCATTCTGTTTCTAGGAGGATTAGAACCTGCCATAGGGATGATAGGTGGAGGATAATTAGGAGGATATGGGGTTCGAACAGGGGAGACTCGAACTGAGCTTCCAGGAGGAAAGGGCAAAACCACAGGATTTGAAGAAAAGGCTACATGGCTTGAGGGAGTAGGGAGTTCTCTTTGTGCAACAACAACCGTAATAAGAGGAGGGGTGGTAACGTTCGGGGTGGGAAAATATTCAGAGGCGCTGGGTCTAAACCATGGTACAATTTCAGAGAAGAGAGGATTGACAAGGATTTCTCCCTCCAATCTTAGATCAGGAGGGGAAAACTCAACAGGAACACTCCCGAAATTTAAAGTTCGAGAAACTCCAACAGAAGGTATAACAGGGGAATGAGAAGCAGAAATTGGAGTTTCTAAAGAAGGACCATGGAAATCATCAGAAATACCTGGTTCAGTAGTAGAAGTTCCTTCTCGAGGGGCCTTTCCCTTTCTAATAATTTTCTCTGGGTCAATTTCAGGTGTTGCTAAAGGCAGTTGTGGAGTAGACCTCGTGTGTTTGCCTCTAGAAGCCACAGCTAAAACAGTGGAGTCACCAGCGGATTCACATCAACATAGTCACCATAATGGAGTCACCAGGTACACAACTGCAATCTTTGATGTACTAAGTTCTGATGCACCTTCAGAACCAGTAATATTTGTCGTTCAATCCCAGGGAAAATCTTCAATGTCGTCCCCGACAACGACACCATAAATGTTAGCACTAGAAGTCACCCCTAGATTGCGGTAGAGGTAAGCCTGATACCCATCGTATTTTATGTCACATATTGGTTTAAAAAAGGTCATATGGGTGCAATCTCAATAAAATATCATTTTAACTCAGAAAACTAGACTGATATGCATGAGCAGGTGAGGTCTTGGTTTAAATTCAGACAGTAAGTTGTAGTAAGGGTGAGTAGGAGGAAGAATTCGTACTAGTACATTTGGGTCAAATTCTGATGGTGTGTTTGACACAATTGCCACTTTATATTGTTGGGAGAACGACAAACAATGGACCCCCTCAAATGTCATTTCACATGACGTCTCTTTTTTGACGACATAGATTTTGTCATTATTGCGACGTCTTGGAGGTGGCAAGACCGACGTCTTGAATGTGACAA
>SNQJ01S0144628.1:26533-37838 GCA_010110895.2 Picea sitchensis
CTCTAACTGCAACTTAGGGTTTTATGAGGAAACCCTAATTTTTCAAACTTCAAATTTTGAAATTATGATCCAGGGAATAGATGCGCTGAGCTGAGGCAAGTATGCTGGTGTAGTCAGAATTTCGAAAATCCAACTTTTACCCCCTCAAACTTGATCTGTGGATTTCTGGACTGGTGCTTCTGGTTTTCTGGTACTTCTGGTACTCTGGTACTTCTGGTACTCTGGTTTTCTGGTTTTCTGGTTTTCTAGTACTTTTGAAACTAGGGTTTCACTTTCTGGGAGATCTAGCCATTGAAAAGGTGAGCTGAAGGTGCCAAAATGATCCTTGGGGGAAGGCGCACTTTTCTAGGTGGTTTTAGGGCTGAAATACCTTTCCAACAAAAAAGCCCTAATTTTCATGTATGACAACAGTGACATTTTTCACTTTTCTCTTGTGAAAGATGCTCTCTTCAGCTTGGCTTTGATACCATGTTAATGTTTAAGCCATTATTATAGTTCTTTTAATTTCAATAGATAACAATAGCATAATACAAGATCATTGAGAAATACACAATCACAAGAGACACATCATTTATCCTAGGAAACCCTCTAGGGGAAGAAAACCCAGCAAAACTTCCTTTTTATAGATAGCCAATACAATGCCAAGAGATAACTCAAACTAAAACAAAATTTCCTCTCCCAAAGATGCACCACTCTCTCTCCTTCTTCTGCAATTCCAAAACTTGTCTCTCAAAATGAGCAAGTGAGTTGTGTCTAAGTGAGGCGCTAGCCTCCTTATTTATATTAGACTGGCAGTGTGAAGTGTCTCTTCACTGGCAGGGCTGACTTCTCCAACTGGGTGGTTATAACCACCTTTATTATAATTCAGCAACCCTTTAATATTTTCTAGGGACGAATTCTTATTCTTCCTATTACAATTATCTTTTGACCAATCCACAAAAGGGGATTTGGTCCTTTATAATAACTGACATGATCAATCTGCAATGGGGATTGATCCAATGAATAATATATCAAATAATAATAAGAATACACTTTGCAGTTACATTATTTTAACAAGGTTAACTAGACATATATTGAAAGAATGTTATGATGCTATTGCTCATTGCATAAGGCATTCAATATTTTGTACAAGGTTTTCTCTCTCCTTCATCTAAGTCTGTCCTTTCCCTACTTAAATTAGGATTATAGTATGTAAGTATCAATATCCCCAAAAGTCACCAAACCAATGTTTACATGACTTCCTCCATAACATCGAGCATATTAGAAGCTAGAGATTGCATACACTTATGGATAACTCCATAACATCGAGCATATTAGAAGCTAGAGATTGCATGCTAATATTTTCTGTTGGACAATTGGATAACTCGATGTATGCACTCACCCACTTCAGTCAAAGTTGAATTCCATAGTACACATGTTCAAAATAGCTGCCAATTTAATTGTTTTTTTATACCAATATTGGAGCATTTACATTCCTGTCTACTATAAGATCAGAGTCCAGACTAAATACATCGTTGTTTTAGGAATATATTGTGCCAAGTCAATATGGCATGTGAGGAATATATTGTGCCAAGTTTTCCTACTAATCCTTCTAGAGTTTGGACACAATTTCTTAGATCATGGTATAACCTCAAGACAAGGGTTTAGAAGTGCAGTTAACCTCAACGGATTTATGAGACTTGTAGTAGCATATGTAATGGTTGAGATGGAGATGAGGTATTATATACCATTCTAAATCTATAGGAGAATAAGAAAGTATAATAATGGTTACATATACATGAAATCAATGTCATTGACTCATTGGAGTTCAAAATTGAAGTGATTTTTGGCCTTCTCTTGGTAGCAAACATTTCAGGAATATCATGAGCATTGAATCAACATTTATTACAGCTCCCAGGCCAAGTAGATTTGATGAATGATGTATTCAAAACAAGGTATATAAGGAGATCCACCTCTTAGAACACCCATAGAACACATTTTAGAGGTGTTCTCTTTTGTTTGAGGATTGGGTTACTTTATTCATAAAGAATGATTCCATCTTGTGGGAAGATATAGAATGGGTTAAAATTTAGATATGGGAAGACACCCCACTCTTCGAGGAACCATTAAACGCTTGTTTTTCCTTAGAGGTCATTAAATATTGAAGTCTCTATTCTAGTAAGAGCACTCATATATGCCAGTATACTTTTCTCTCCCTCAAGCATGTCATGTTGGGTACATAAGTTGCCACTCATTGTGGAAATACTTTGTGACATAATCGATAGTGCTAAGGCCTTCATAATTTAAACCTCTTCAATTCGCCCTTCGTTCGCACTTACACTCACCACACCCATGTCTTAAGGGCCTCCTTCACAAAGGATAATTGTCACACCATTGCACCTTCTAAGCACAAATAACTCCTCTATTGAGTGTGATTGTTCCCTCACTGCTGTGAGGAATGCATTAGAACAAACCTGAAGATGGAAACCCATGAATGTGCCTTTCTTCTAGTAATAACTCCTTGGAATTAATGCCCAGATGTTAACAAGTTGTCCTAGGCCACAAGCATCAACCTTCTTACTATTGTTTTCAATCATGGACAGGTCTGCCAATGATATCTTCAGCATAGTGCTGAAATTATAAAAAAGGGACCCCAGAAATACTCAAGAATAACCATGTTTCTTGAAAATCTAAAGGCATCAACTGCAAATACTATTTTCAACCCATCAAGATGTCCTCACCAATAGATATTCTTCAAAACGAAAATGCCAAAGACAACAATCATGTTTCCACCAAAGTGCATCTTTAGATCTCCAGAAGTGAAATAGAAAGGCTCTCTCTCCCATCATAAACAAGATGTCAATCTCTCTAGCTCACAACTCCTGGTACAGTGCTTCTGAAAATCCCTAAAATGTTCATGCAATTTGGGACATGCTCTATATGAGCTCCCTCAAAATTGAGTACCATGGTAGAGTAAAAGTCAATAAAATTTGTCAAGACCATTGAATCATTGCTTGTAATTCCTCCAAAGGAAATTGAGTGCATTGATCATGTCATGATTGTAAATTTCTGAAAGTGAGTCAAACCAAATATTTATCTAGAGTTGAGTGATTGTGTGTGAAAGGAGAACATTGGTTGTCTATTTCCTTTGTATAGGTATTGCAGAAAGATAGCTACTAAGAGAACAATGAGAAGAAATGATAAAGACCTGAGCACTGTTCGAAACAACAAGACTAGTGAAACCCTATAATTCTTTGTTTGAATCCCAAAAGAAGATTGAGAAAGCTAGGTGGACAACAAGACTAGGTGTCGATGAATGGTGGACAACAATTTATAAAAGGTGGAGTGTCCAGAATAGGGGGTGAAATTCAATCAGTTGTTTTGATCCCTTGCATAATTTTCTACCACAACAGTCGTCAGTATTCATATGTTCTATTGCTACCTCTTTTTGGAATGATTACACAAACACATAAATCAGTTTTGTGACCAAAATGAACTGTGAAAGATGGTTTATCTGCACTGTTCATACCAGCTATAAAGAAGAGAAAATGAGAGAGTAAAATAGTACACCGTTGTACAAAAGGAATACCATTGAAACACAAAAGTAACGTGCATCATAAGAACTCACAGAAAGGCATTTTGATGCCATTTCAACTATTAGCACCGAATCATCCAACAAGTATTGGCACAAAAACTTAATTATAGCAGTTACAAGTTCTTGACAAACCCCCACCTCAGGATTGATACTCACAACAACGTCACCATCTTTGCCTTCTGACCAAGAAAATCCATTATTGCAGTCATTTGGTAAATGAAATGTAATGACATATGGATCCCCAACACCAACCTTCATAGATATAAATAGATGTCAGTATAAAATGTAAAGGGCTAGGGGTTGTTGGATCCAGTGGATGCATAGAAGGTTGCCTAATACATATCAAATTAAATCGCAACTAACCTTCCAAAAGAGTCCTATTGCAAAAGAGTAGTAGACAGAAAGAAGAACTTTCAGAGTCAATTTCAGATTATTGTGAAATATTTTATAAAATTTGCATACACGTAAAAGAAGAACCGACAAAAGCTTAAATTTGAAATTGTAGTTTTCCTTGAAAATACAGATCAAGCTTACTCTTGCAATAAAATCTCCAATCAAGTCTCTAATATCACTGACATCATCATTGTGGCATAGTTCAACAAGTCTCCAGACAGCAGAAACAATACCAGGATTACGAGGCCATCCTCTACACTCAGAAGACTGCATATCCATGCCACCTCTTAAGAAAAGTATTTCTCTTGATTTCAATTTTTTATGAAGACTCTACAAACTGAGAAAACAATAAGAACAAGCTCCCAAATGAGGACCTAAGTTAATAAAGAAGAACCTTCAAAATGGTTATTATGTTTCCATAAAAAGTCATGTCTGGGACAAGTTATCTAACAGGACATACCTCCTAAGACGCAACTATTGTGGCAAACTGAATGTCCTTTTGACAAACTAGAAACAAAGAGAATTATGTAAGATCAATGACATAAGATACAAAAACCTCATAAAGCAAACAAATTATCCATTGAAATAGGACATTTGTAAAGAATCAAGGATAAAACCTTGATAAACTCATCTGCAGGAGTCTGACCCAGACAAAGATTTTGATGGAATTTCTGTATATGTTCAAAGCAATCCAAATTAGGAAAAGGATCCAATTCCTGAATCAAGACACAAAAAGTAAAGAAGAACAAAACAAATCTTATATATAGAAAAGAAGAGTTATTGTATAAGAATAACAAATAAGTCCCTAGAAAATGATAACCAAACACAGAGATGCACATACCTTGACAGAATTATACAATGAATGATCAACATCCATAGTTAATCAATGCAACAATGATAATACTTGAGAAGATGGCTCTGCAGTGCTTTCACCATCTTTTACATGATCAAAGCTAAAGTAACATGCAACCAGTTTTGATATTATTGACTGCAGCCAGAAACATCTTAATGAGTTAAGCATGAAAGAAAATCTATGGGGTCTACCACTGATCCATCAATAACTCAACCTTGTCCAAGATCAACAATGTGGTTTTAAGAATAAATTGCACAAAAATAAAAAATAAAAACATTTTCTTACTTGAAGTTGACTGCCTACTACATGAGAGGTCTCTTCTAAGGGCAGTAATTTAAACATGTCAAGAAGAGATGACATCAAATGACAACACTGATATTGCAATTCGTGGAAACCTAATGAAAGAAGAATAAGGTGGAATAGATAGCTGCAAAGTCATTCAAAGGAGGTCATTTAACCTAAAACCATTATACTAAAAGCAACATAATATGGGAGGGAATATCACTTATTCCATATAAAATAACTATTCAACTACTTTGAAAGAAAGAGTCTCAAATTCTATTGTAAAATTTAACCACAATATGCAAAAAGGAAGTCATGGTAACAATGTTTAACATTTTTCCTTTACATACTAATGTATCATCCTTATAAATGACATTCGAAGAGGATGTGAAGAGGGGTCAATGAAGGCAAATAAATTAAATCACGAGCAGGACAAGACCATGAGCTATGCCCCTCACCAAATGTAAGTTCACTATATTGAGATTTTCAAAGGGCATTCCAGCAAGCAAAGGCAGGTATGAACAGGAAGGAGACCTCAAGTTCAGGTCCTCAGAGGTCCTCCCTTACTTCTACCACCACCAGTATGCAAGCGAAGGCTTATAAATACGAGAATTATCTAATCTGATGAATATAATTATGTTATATTAATTAATATTAGAGACAAGTAGATTATCTAGTTTTAGAGTGTAACCTTGGTTGTGAATTCAAATACTATTATTGTTAGAGATGAAGAATTGAGCTCATCTCATTTATTTAAGATAAAAATGAATGTTAAAAAATATTTGGTTGAAAATTTATTGAGAAACAAAATCTTTTATACATAATGAGATCCCATATTCTCACTCTGAAATATAAGGGTAAGAATGTCCGTGAACCGTGATATTCACATCAAGCCATAACACATAGAATAGAGGAGAAGTAAGCAATAATCTTACAAAAAACATTACAAGTGGCAGTCCTCAAGTGGATTGCTCTGCAATTTTCAACATTATAAAGGCAATTGTACCACCGACAAGATTATGGCGCGTACCTCTAGTCTTGCAGCTTTCTTATCCCCTTCTTGCAATCATACACAGAGCAGAAATACTGTAAGCAAGTGAAGACTAAAAGTATCGTTGCAGCCACCAGAGTTAAGTATTGCCACGAACCGAAAATACATTCGTTCACGAACTCCACCACAACAACATTCCATTTCCTATTATAATATCTATTTACATCCTCTATAACATTGTCCAGATATTCAACCTTTGTGAGACGAACGCACTTACCCATGTTTTTCTAGAGGCTCGCAACCTCTCCATCGTTTTGGAGGTGGTTGCTAATAATTCCACTTTGTCTCAACAATTTCACATCCTCTTCGGCGTCGATCATCCTGTTCATGAAATCGGTATATTGTGTGAAATCCATCACACCGGGCGTGATCAAAGCTTTGAATGCCACGAAATTTAGTATGTAAAGGAAAAATGATACATACTAATGTATCATCCTTATAATTTCCGTATGAATCTTCACGCCTTCCATAGTGATACCGAATTGGCGGATGCTGGAAGAACAGTAGAAAATGTGAAGTGATTGGGTAGGAGAATTGTTCTTGACATCCGGTGAAAGAGTGCCAATGCCTCCTCAGGAAGCCCATCCCTTGTGCAAGAAGCAATCATGACTGTCCATGAGCATGGATTTTGTTTAGGCATTTGGTCGAATACTTTGCGAGCATCCACCATAGTGTCACACTTGGCATACACATTGAGAAGTGTGTTGTGTAAAAGTGTGTCTCCCGTAAATCCGCTCTGCTTGATGTGGGCATGGATCACCTTACCCTCTGATAGGGCATTTCTTTGAATACATCCCTACAGAAGACAAATATACATAGAGCAGTCTAAACATTTACTTGTAATACCCAGAACGCCTAAAGCCTCGTTGAAGTGGCCCTATTTACATAGTGTCGAGATGGTCAAGAGATGTGGGCTCCTTCTTTCTCTTGTGGGGTGATCTCCTCTGTCCTGATTTGCTGTCGATCAGGGTCGGTTGAGTTAATTTTAGTGTGGGTTCTAAAATTTGGGCGCAGTACTGATCATGGGTGGGGTTTTGTTTAGTTGAGGTTTTCAAATTTGGGTGGCAAGGGTTTTCAATAGTGGTCAGGTTTTGTTTGCTAATTTTTTTTGTTTTGTTTATAATATATATAATTACTATATGTTTTTTGTTTTTGTTTATAATATATGTTTGGTTTGGTTTTTTTTTTTATATATTATATATTTTATATAATAATATAATTAATATATGATATAATTAATATATTATATTGAGGGCGTAATGGTTAAGAACATGAGTTTACTCCCTGTAGGTCATAGGTTTATGAAGATATGATTGCAATGACAATGAAGATGACAGTGACGATGATGACGATGAAAATGGCAATGATGACATTAATGGAGGACTTATTTGACCCAAATGTACTAGTCCTTCTGGAGAAGTAACCAAATGACCCAATTAATTTTTCCAATGTCACCTTTGAGGGTTTTCAATACTAGTTTGTATGCAAAGTTAATGGTTTTCTTTCACTAATACTATGAGTCCATAGTGTAATCTACCATTGGTACAAATTATTGGTCTTACTACCAGCACATGGATTCAATTTACTTCCCTTGAATATCTCCACTACTCTGCCTCTGTCAGATGGGTATATGACTCGACACCAATCGCCAGTGTTGTAGCTAACGCTGATGGCTATGCCAAAACTTTGTAAATAAATCCACCACCACTTGGACAACCAACAGTGGGCTCTATAAACCCTCAATCCATGGCTAACGACTCAACTCCACAACTACCAAGTTTGGTCGCTATGATTTAACTCACAATCAAGTGGGGCTACTCGAATACTCCATCATACAAAGTGCTGCTTCAGGCTAAACACGGTAAATCAAAACAATGACTAGTGGTGCGGGTGGTGCTTGTTGGGTTGTTTTCTCCTCTGCCTCTGTCGGATTGAGTTTTTCTATCTGAACCTACCCTAATCAATGAATGAACGATGTATGGGGAATCGATACTGGTTTTTTATGACTTTTGCGAGGTACCTTTCTCCCACCAACCTTCCTCCCACTAAGTTTATTGACATTATTGTCATTATTTTTTATTATTATTATCACTATTAATTAATTTTTTTTTTCTTCATGTGATGCATCCTTACATTACATAGAATAGGACATTATCATGCCAAGCAATCCACCATTATGAGTTGGTTCGATTAGCTGATTCCTAAACACATCATCTAGCCACCTCCCCAATGTTTTTTCGACCATCTAGACACCTTCATTTTTATCCAAAACTCAACACTAGGAGTATGTTTTTCAATGCTCTTCAATGTTGGCAAGAAGGTTATAGTTTAGGACACCAATACAAGTGGGGATACCATTGGATACTTGTGTATAACTATATCCTTCTTAAATCCAACAACACTATAGCCTCACACGTGGCTATCATATATGCCATTCACTTTCACAACATGATCATAAGTCCTAACTTTCCTTGGTGATTACCGCATAGCCAACACGAAATGACATGAAATTCTTCATATGATCAACGCATTAATAGATTTTGAACATTCTTTATATGTCCAATACTTCTTACCTTTACCATACCCCACCTAGGTATCATTCATATAAATGTATTCAAACATCATAAACATATCAACTTATGATACCAAAGCATAGTTGAAGGAATTGTTATCCAATTTCTTTTCAATGCTCATGCAACATTGGCATGACCATTTTTATACATATAAGGTTTCCATCAACATATTTGATGTTACCTAATCCACTAGTGACTTATGTAAAATCACATGATCCCTCATCCAAACTATTGACAAGCATCCTCTCGTCCTTATTCTTTCCGATGAGGTTGACTATCATAGGTAGCTGCATCATCAACATCTTCAACCATATCCTCAACCATTCCTAGTTATGCAATCATATCAACCACATTTAATCATCACACCATTATCATTGCATATGTAACAACAAACCACTTTTAATCAAGATTCAATACCATATATGCTCAAGCATATCTATATGCACTCTTCTAGATATTAACTCTCAATATGCCCACTAGTACATATGCATTCCAACTAGTTTATTCTCTTGCATTTTTCAGCATTCCTATGCCTTAGATATCTACAATAGAACCCAAAGAATTATAAACACAAAATCAAGATACATATTGTAATTTCTTTGTATCCTTTGGCTAGCACAACAAATTCACACAACTTCACCCAAAATCAACTTGCATATTGGCAAATCTTTTGATGTAGGTATCGCCTCATAAACCCAGTTTGTCTCACAACTGCTATACATGTGAGATTATTCAACAAACATGTGGCAAGAGTACAATATTTCTTGTTTTTTTTTGGTGGCACTGCATATGTGACCAAAGAGTATAGTACTTATTAATTAAAATATAATCCCATCACAAGGATAAGCCACTGTGGTAATATCTTGCAATACATCACATGTGTTTAGGAGTGTGCACCTAGATGTGTGTGTGAGAGAGATGGATAGATAGATTTTATCCACATCCTCAAGACCAAAGTGGTCTATATGACTGAAGCCACATCAGTAAAATTCCATGCCTTGACAAATATACTAAGAAAAAGTGTTGCCAAATTACATAAATATGCTAGAAAAGAAAGGGGTTGCCCTAAATATGTTGTTGAATAGAGCTTCCCTGAATATGTTGCTGAACAGAGCATTGATATTTCTGCAGGCCGAGAAACACATCAAAGTACATACCATACAGGGATTTTCAATAATACCATCTACATGGAAAAAACACAATATGCCTTTTGCATGATAGCAGGGTACTAACAAAAACTCGATGGTGGAAAGATGATGACTAGAAGTGGACTTGTACCTGTGGATTTCATGTTGAAGAATTCTTGATTTTTGGCTATTTAGTAAATGCCTCAAAGGCATATTTATAAGATGGAATCAGTGCAGTGACATGGGTTATAATAGTTATTTCTTTGTTTCTTATATGATGTTGAGAGATGCATAGCAGAGCTTCAGGAACAAGTTCCACCATTTGATTCAGAAACTACAATCGCTATGTTCCAGAAACAAAAGGACTATCCCTTTTAAAAAAAACTAGTGATGATGGTGAGAGTATCTTCTTTGCAGAAATAACAGGTGACCTATTTTATCAAGGGTGGTGCCAATTATTAAAGCAAGGTTTAGGGAGTTCCTAGGAGAGGTGAATTCCAAGCATTTCTTAATCAAGGACAATCCATTGACAATGCAGCCTCAAAATGTCAATGGAGTTTATATGCAGAAAAATGATGTGGCTATAGTGCAGCGCTTAAGGTTGAGTTGGAATACATTCATGATTATGTTGGGATCAATAAAATCAAAGGTTTAATAGCAGCTAGAAAATTTGTTGCTATTATCCAGCATGAATGGAGTCCAAAGTCTTTGATAGCCATTAGGGAAATAACCCTTGCAACTTAGTGAATATAAATAACCTTGATGCAAAATATGATTATACAGTGGCATAATATTGCAATGGAGCAATGCTTCCAGCATTTAAACAAGTTTTGATTGACATACAATCAGTGACATACAATCTTAGAATTTGATTGACAAGATGCAAGGCAGGGGAGGCCATCCTGCAGTTGAAAGACTAAAATTTCAAAAATTATTTCATGTCTTCTATGTTGTTTTCTGGGGATAGATTCTAGGATCAAGAAGGCATGACAAAGTGGAAAGTTTGATTGGGAGAGACCTGGATCAGTGGTTGGTTAGGGGCTTCATATAAATCAGAGGCATGGAGAATGACCATATTGTCTGCCATCAGTAATAAGCAACAAGAGAAAATTGAACAACCAACACTTAATAATAATGGAAGTTGGATATATAATAATCAGTGATCACAGATAATGAAATAAGATTTTAGAGGTGGATATGTTGGATCGTGTTTCCTATGCAGGGAGGGGTAGTTGGTATAGTTACATCTTGGCTCAATGATGTTTGATTATTGATGTATTTGTAATTGCTCAGCAATCAAATATAATAAGCATTTTCCGGAAAATAAAAGATTAAATACTATTTAAAAAATAGAGTTTTCAGTTAAGCATCTCTAATTACAAACCTTTTCAAGTTTGTTGCAAAATGATTGAGTTCTCAAACCATCCTGCAATTGCTAAAACTGGATTTCAG
>SNQJ01S0144631.1:7612-29501 GCA_010110895.2 Picea sitchensis
ATATGCATGTCTTTATTTTACTAATATATATGTTTATATAAATGTTGGATATGCTTCTTTTGATATATAAGCATAAGCTTATTTTAATTAATTTAATTCATGAAGTATATCTTTGATTGGAAAAATAAATTTGTATATGGTCATATAATGTATAGAAATGTTTTTTTATAACTTAATTTTTAATTTTAAAATATAAATTACATAAACATAAATACTTAAAAATAAGTTATCATTTGACTTGATATAAAATAAGGTTTGTCTTATTAAAACAACAAATATGCAATTGAAGATTATAAAATTAGTCACAACAAATGCATTAAATAATTAGTTAGAGATATGCCTTCGAGCACTGCTTTTTGATCAATGTATTCCATCTCCTTTGGAGCCAGATTTATACAATGTCAAATACAAAGGACCTATACTTGAAATTACAAATTTGTTTTATACTTGATGTTATCACATGAACTTGTCAGAGTCCTGTGGTTTTGTGGTTTCTACCTAAGTCTATAATTTTACCCTATCTCTCTCCTTTTCACAGACCAAGTCTTAAAGTTTTCCCTTCAACTGGTAAAGTCGGTTTTGTTCGCCCCTTTTTTGCTTGAAACACCTGGTTTTCCTTAATGTCTTACCTGAAAAAGTCTCGGCCTGAAGCCTTTCTGTTTTCCTCTAAAGATGAACACCCATCTCCTTTTATTTCAATCACTCGTCCTGTTGTTTTCCCAAGCACCTATCCAGTCGTCCAAGGCTTTGTTTACACAGGCCACAGTCGTGGGCTTAAAGCGCGACACTCAGAGCGGTTTGTTCTGGACCAGAATCAAGCAAAAAGGCATGTTCAGCTTTCAACAACGGGAATTCCATTTGGAGTTCAGATTAGCGGCTCATGGGCATTCGAAATCTTAAAAGTTGTGCGAAGTATAGTGCCGGAGCAAAAGGCCCGAAGAGAGCATGAGTAGTTGATCTTTAAAGGGACAGGTGCCAATTGATCCAAGTGTTTGAGGAAATAAGCTTCGAGAGTATCGAAGTGAGAAGTGCATGGAATTCCCGAAGTGTCGATGCCCGAACTCTCGAAATAATCTGAGCCATCAAAAGCTGAGGACGCGTGGAGGCAGATCCCTCGCTTTGGAGTTCGACGCTCTAGAGAATTGTGGGAGTTAAACATTGCAAAGTCTCGAAGGGCCGAAGCTCGAAGTGGCCGAAGTGCTGAAGTGCCCGAAGGGCCGAAGCTTGAAGTGCCCGAAGTGTTGAAGCACCCGAAGTCCCGAAGCGCCTGAAGAGAATCTGAGCTATTGATAAGTAGGAGCCATGGGTTGCTAGATCCTTCGCTCTGGATAAAAGCAACAGAATACAAATGGAGTTTGAGAATTGAAATTCTTGAAGGCCAATCCACAAAGAAAATCTCGATCGTTGTTTTGAAGGGGAAGATCTGATTCGTCAATCTAAAAAGCGCCAGAGCTGAGCCATTGATCAGAGGGCCTAATCTTAGATCGCAGGATCAATGGTCACGCAGAATTGCAGGGTCGGAAGGCACGTTTTAAAATCTCAGAGGCAGGCCGCAATCGAAACCGTGGTTTTTAGAAAGGGACCCATGGCAGTCCATGGTGAATTGCGGGGAAAAAAAAGGTTTGCTTTCAGACCACACTTAGTAGTGCCAACAATCGTGCAATTGCGCAGGGTCATGGTCCTAGGTCACATTGAAGATGGAGCGATGGAGAGGAGTTGTGCCAAAGGCTGAAAGAGTCTGTATTTGGTCACAAAAGAAGATCTTCTTGGCCTCGAGGTGTCGGGATTGACTCGAAGAAGTTGTGGGCACCACCTGGAATGTTCATGGGTGTCATGTCTCATCCTGATCCCGATGAAGGTAGTTAATGGAAATGTGTGCGGTGGTTGAGACCTCGTCTCACCCCATAAATGGAATGCATGGAGAGAAGGGTCGTGGGGGGCGATTGTCAGTCCAAAGCTCCCTGGTGGATGGATTTTCTCACAGAGCCTGCACTAAGGCAAGCTCGCGTTTGACATGAGAAGGCCTTCATAGTCTGACAGAGTAGGCACAGACTGAAGGCTTTAAATGCAGAGGTCTGATCACGCTCATGGTAGTTGCAAAAGTTCTGAGTATATATACTCAGTTTTGATATTTTGTTAAGGTCGAATGGTTGAGCTAGGCTCCCGACTATTGTAATATTTTTATGAAGAACACTGGTTCTCTGGTTATGTATTTGTTTTTGAGACATCTTGGTTAATCTAAGTCATATTTCCTGCTCCATTTTATTTTCCTCTGATACCGAGAGAGTTCATGATTGACTGATTCACATGTATTGTTCTGACTATATTATGATGTATGTTTGATTATAGTGTTGTTATAATCTCTTTCAGTTTCTTTGAGATTTGAATTTAAGAGGATCTTGTGTTTAAGTTTTTCCTCCTTAGGCTGTTGGAAGACTTGATGTCCACAACAAACCTCTACACTCTCCTCACCAAATTATTCCCTCTATTCACCCTTACTCCAACTTACTGACTGGAGTTGATTCCAAACCTCAAATTGCTTATGCATGCTAGTCTAGATTTCTTAGTTTGAACATTATTATCATTGAGTCCTCTTGATTTGATCACCTAAAACTCATTTACATTTACTGTATGAACTGATGGGTACTGGGCTTACCTTCTATGCAATCTGAGGGTGACTTATAGTGCTAACATTTTCGACACCGTAGTCGGGGAACAAATTGAAGACATTTCCCTGGGATAGAACGACAAAGAGATTATGATTCTGAAGGTGCATCAGATATCAGAACCATTGAAGATTGCAACTTACACCTGGTGACTCCACTGTTTCGACTCCACTGTTTCAGTTGTGGTTTCGAAAGGCAGACACACGAGATCTACTCCAGAGATGCCTCTGGAAACACTTGAAGTTGACCCAAAGAAGATTATCCAGAAAGGAAAGATTTCTCGAAGAAGGCTTTTAGCTGCTTTCTCAGATTAAAAAGTTCCCTGGGAGAACGACAATGATCAGATCTGGTCTTTGATGGTGAATAAAGACCAGACACATTCAGACTACATATCATTCACTTGGCGACTCCATGATTAAAGAATCCAATGGCGACTCCATTATTCCAAAATCGGTCGGTGACTCCACTCGTTTGAAATGGACAAAATCTTGGCTCAGAGGTTTCCTCCTTTTAATTTCTCTACAGTTCCTGGTTTTCCAAATGTTGTTCCTACTATGGATCAGTGGGTTGATTTTTTTCCCATATTTAGAGAACACAAAGATGACAACCCTACTGATAATCTCCATGAGTTTCATGAACTTGTGCATCAGTGGGAGATACATCATGAGGATGTATTAATGAATATGTTCATGTTCTCATTAGACGGGGATGCTCATGAGTGGTATGGATCCTTTCCCCCTGCTAGTATCTCCTCCCTGAGATATTTTCATGTAGCTTTCAATACTCAATCTCAAAATTTTTATTCCTCTGAGTTAATTTATCATAGTTGTTGTGAGGAATATAGAGATGGTGTTCAAGACATAGTTCGTTCTTGTGAAAGTTGTGAGAATGAAGGATATACCTCGGAGGAGTTGATGGAGATGGTAAATTCTTTTTCTACAACAATAGAGGGATTGGGGGCAGATTTCACTTGCTAATATTATGAAGAAAATGCAAAGGATATTCTAGTCCTTGAAACATATGTTCTTGGCAGCCTTTCTTATGATGAAGAAGTGATGTTGGATACTAACCAAGAACAAATAGCTTTTGACAGATATCCCAGCGAAGATGAAGAAGAGTAGAGATTTTCCATGGTTCCTATTTATAGCGATTGTGAAACTGATCCTTGGGAGAGCCATGAAGGAGAAAAGGAGGAGCCACATCTCTTGTCTATCTTGGCTCAAAGTTTTTCCCCTTTCAATTTCTCAGCCATATTTGGTTATCCACATCCAGTGTCGGCTATAAACAAATGGGATGATTATCTTACGAGATTCAGAGGAAGCAAGCATGACCATCTCGATGAGCACTTATTAAAATTTCATGTATGCATTCTTGAAAATGGCTTCTTTCACGAGGATGTATGGATCAAGATGTTCAGTTTTTCTTTAGAAGAAGATGCTCTTGGATGGTGTCTATCTCTCCCTGCTGCTAGTATCCATTCTTTGAAGGATTTTCACGATGCTTTTAATTCGTATTATGGGATGATTTACCCAACTCATCTTATTTTTTATGACTGTTGTAAGAGGTTTTCACTCCACATTCTACAGACAATATAGTGTTCCTCATGTGATGAGTCCGGTGAAGATTTGATTGAGAGAGAAAGCAAGGGTGAAAGTGATTATTTTGCAAATAAAGATGAAAATTTTTCTCTCTCTATTTCCCAAGAAGAAGTCCTTCGAGATATGATTGATGATAGCGTTGATGATGGCATAGCTATGGATGCATTATTTTTCGCCCCTAGTACACCTGTCGTCTCAGATTTAAAAGAAGAAATGGTTGAAGAAAACAATCAAGATATTTCTCTTTTCTTTTTGCAAGATAAAAGAGTTCTATGCTCACCTACCCCTGAAGAGTAGTCAAAAGAAGAAAGCATAGGCTGCCAATCTTCTTATGAAAGAGAAATCTCTTACCAAGAGAAACATGATAGAGAGAAAGAGCCATCCATGGATATACATGAAGAGACTTCTTGCTCTCAGCTAGCATATGTTATCGGAGTAGACAAAGGAGAAATGGAGGAGCTAAAGGTGCAATTTATCTCCTGTCTTGAACCTACAAATGAGCAAGTATCACCTGGGATCAACTGACCCACATGAGTCCTCTACCCACCTGTAGACTCTGAGAACATCGAACGATGGGTGAGAAAAAAGGAAGTGTGGGAGGTAATTTCTTACCAGTCGAGCTTTCCTGATTATAAATTATGTGACCTTGTGGGGTTATCTATGGAACTATGTTTTCCAAAAGCATTGGAGCCTGCAAAATTGTTCATATTATCATCATTTGGAGGTATTTCCAGTGTTCCAATACATGTTTTCTTTATGCTGTCATACTTCCCTTTCCTTTTATGGATTATTTGCAGTAAAGAGAAGAATTATATTACCGAACTGTCTCGGTGGTTATGGTGGAAGTTTGCTTTCACCTAATGCTTTGTCAAAATCAGTTAGCCTAGGAATGTAAATAAATAAGCTCTTTCTGGAGCATGTGTATTTCTTTTCCTTTTTATAAGTAGAATAGTGTACATGTCAGCCTTCGACGAAATGTTTTGAGCTCGACTCCATAACCTAACAGCTAAGGCACTGGAACTACTTGTTCTTGGCAGCTTGCAGGGAGCATGCCATCCCCTGTGGAGCCAAATGTTATCACATGAAATTGTCAGAGTCTTGTGGATTTGTGGTTTCTACCTAAGTCTGTAATTTTTCCATGTCTCTCTCCTTTTCACATACCAAGTCTTAAAGTTTTCCCTTTGACTGGTAAAGTCGGTTTTGTTGGCCCCTTTTTTCTTTAAAAGACCTTGTTTTTCTTGATGTCTTACCTGAAAAAGTCTTGAACCAAAGCCTTTCTGTTTTCCTCTAAAGATGAACACCCATCTCCTTTTGTTTCAATCACTCGTCCTGTCATCCAAGTCTTTGTTTACACATGTCGCAACCGCGGACTCAAAGCGCGACACTCACAACGGTTTGCTCTAGACCCGAATCAAGCAAAAATGCAGGTTCAACTTTCAACGACGGGAATTCCATGTGGAGTTCAGATTAGCAGCTCATGAGCATTCAAAATCTTAAAAGTTGTGCGAAGTATAGCACCGGAGAAAAAGGATCGAAGAGAGCATGAGTCGTTGATCTTTAAAGGGACAGGTGGCAGTTGATCCAAGTGTTAAGGGAAATAAGCTTCGGGAGTTTCGAAGTGAGAAGTGTCTGGAATTCCCGAAGTGTCGATGCCCGAACTCCCAAAATAATCTAAGCCATCAAAAGTTGAGGACGTGTGGAGGCAGATCCCTCACTTCGAAGTTTGACACTTCAGAGAATTGTGGGAGCTAAACATTGCAAAGTCCCAAAAGGCCGAAGCCCGAAGTGGCTGAAGTGTCGAAGCACCCGAATTCCCGAAGTGCCCAAAGCGCCCGAAGCGCCCGAAGTCCCGAAGCGCCTAAAGAGAATCAGAGTCGTCGATTAGTAGGAGCCACACATCGCCAGATCCTTCACTCCAGATAAAAGAAGCAAAAGACAAATGGAGTTTGAGAATTGAAATTCCTGAAGGGCGATTCGTGAAGCAAATCTCGGCCATTTTTTTGAAGGGGAAGATCTGATCCATCAATCTAAAAAGAGTTAGACCTGAGTCGTTGATCAGAGAGCCTAATATTAGATCACAAGATCAATAGTCATGCCAAATTGCAGGGTCGGAAGGTGCGCACGTTTTAAAATCTCAGGGGCAGGCCACTATTAGAACCGTGGTTTTTAGAAAGGGACGCATGGCGGTTCATGGTGAATTGCGGGGAAAAAAGAGGTTTTCTTTCAGACCACCCTTGGTACCACCCACAATCACGCAATTGTGTAGGGTCATGGCCCTAGGTCACGTTGAACATGGAGCGATGGTGAGGAGCTGTGCCAAAGGCTGAAAGAGCCCGTATTTGGTCACAGAAGAAGATTTGCTTGGCCTCGAGGCATTGGGATTGACTCGAAGAAGTCGTGGGAACCACCTGGAACATTCATGGGTGTCAGGCCTCGGCTTGATCCCAATGAAAGTAGTTAATGGAAATGGGGGCGGTGGTTGAGACCTCGTCTCACCCCATAAATGTAATGCGTAGAGAGAAGGGTCGTGGGGGGAGATTGTTAGTCCAAAGCTCCCCGGTGGACATATTTTCTCACAGAGCCCACACTAAGGCCACACTAAGGCAAGCTCACGTCTGACATGAGAAGGTCTGCACAGTATGATAGAGTAGGCACTGACCGAAGGATTTAAATTTAGAGGTCCGATCACGCTCCTGGTAGTTGCAGCAGTTCTGAGTATATATACTCAGTTTTGATATTTTGTTAAGGTCGAATGGTTGAGGTAGGCTCCCATCTATTGTAATATTTTTATGAAGAACACTGGTTCTTTGGTTATGTATTTGTTTTTGAGACATCTTGGTTAATCTAAGTCAACTTTCTTGCTCCATCTTATTTGCCTCTGATACTAAGAGAGTTCATGATTGACTGATTCACATGGATTGTTGTGACTATATTATGATGAATGTTTGATTGTAGTGTTGTTATAATTTCTTTCAGTTTCTTTGAGACTTGAATTCAAGAGGATCTTGCGTTTAATTTTTTCCTCCTTAGGCTGCTGGAAAACCTGATGTCCACAACAGACTTCTACACTCTGCTCACCAAAGTCTTCCCTCTATTCACCCTTACTGCAACTTAGTGACTGAAGTTGATTCGAGACCTCAATTGCTTATGCATGCTAGTCCAGATTTTTGAGTTAGAACGTTATTATCATTGAGTCCTCTCCATTTGATCACCTAAAACTCATTTACATTTACTGTATAAACTAATGGGTACTGGGCTTGCCTTCTATGCAATCTGAGAATGACTTCTAATACTAACACTTGAAATTACAAATTTATACTATATATCAGGACAAATTGTTTTGGTAGTTTTTCTTATATATATATATAAATTTAATATAGTTTATATTATATAATTATTATTTCTTTAAAAAAATATAAAATCCATCTACAATATATTAATTTCCTAGTTTAAAAATGGAATATATTTTATAAATTTATTTAATTATGATTATTGATTTAATATATTTTATAATCTTAAATTTAATTATGGTTATTAATTTAATACATTTTATAATACAAATTTAATTATAGTTATTATTTCATTACATAGATATATAAAATACATCTACATATTTATGTATTTATAGACATAGGGAAGGAGAGAAAATTATATCATGAATAATTATCCATCTGCTTAAATCCCATTTTAACAAACATTTAAAAAAATAATGTAAGAGAAAAATATATATATATATCAAAACACAAATTCAAATATAATAAAAGTTTATTATAAATTATGTATGTTTGTTTGTTTTTTTTTTTAATAATAGAACGTCTTTCCTTTATTATTCAATATTTTACTTTGTTTTATTATTTTTTATTGATTATATATATTATATAATAATCATTTTTATGTTTTTTTTAACCAAAATATTCATGTTTCAAAATTTAGTTAAACTTTATATAATATGGTCAAAGAAAGACAATTCTTTACTTTTTACAAAATACAATATCTAACATGAGAAAAATGCCACATTTTTCATAATACACTTTTTGTTTTGTGTAGGATGAAAGTATCACTTTTACAACTACAACATAACATATTGGTGAAATACTTGGTATTAATTTAAATTGGTCTTGCTCACACACACAAAAAACACATATGTATAATGCTTCATTTAATTCCTTATATATGTTTGATATTAAATATATTTAATGTCTATGTTATATATGCATGTCTTTATTTTATTAATATATATGTTTATATATTTATATATGATGGATATGCTTCTTTTGATATATAAGCAAAGCTTATTTTAATTAATTTAATTCATGAAGTATATCTTTGATTGGAAATATAAATTTGTATATTTATTTATTTATTTATATATAGTTATTTTTTTTATAATTCAATTTTTTATTTTGAAAATATAAATTACATAAACATAAATAAATATAAATATAGTCAAAAATAAGTTGTCATCTAACTTATTTAAAGTAAGGTTTGTCTCATTAAAACAAAAAATATGCAATTAAAGATTATAAAATTAGTCACAACAAATACATTAAATAATTAGGTGAGATATATCTTCTGTTTTATCCAGAAATGTATTTCATTTATGGAAATTACAAATTTATTATATTAGCATGCTCAATTGTTTGGCGTTCACCAGCCACTTTTAGAGCTATATATATATATATATATATATATGTATATATATATATATATGTATGTATATATATATATATTTTAATAAAAAATGAATATTTAAAGATTATTTGAACTTTAGAATCTATAGTATCAAGATGTTAAGATAGATAATTTAACATATAATATATTCTTCTTTCTTATCAATGTGTATTCATATTCAATCAAATTTATATAAAAAAATGGAATATATTTTATAAAAATATGATTTAATATATTTTTATAATTTTAAAATTTAGTTATGATTATTATTTTATTATAAAACATATTTTTATAATTTAAATATTAAATATATTTTACAAATTATTTTAATTTTGATTAATTTAATACACTTTATAATCTTAAATTTATTGTTTAGTAATTTCATTATATAAATATATAAAATTTTTATAAATTGATTTAATATATTTTATAATTTTAAATTTAGTTATGATTATTATTTTATTATAAAACATATTTTATAATTTAAATATTAAATATATTTTACAAATTATTTTAATTTTGATTATTAATTTAATACACTTTATAATCTTAAATTTAATTATTTAGTAATTTCATTATATAAATATATAAAATCCATCTACATCTTTATGTATTTAGAATTATTAATTTACTAATAAATACTCTTTATAATCTTAAATTTAATTACTTTATAATTTTATTATATAAATATATAAAATCTATCTACATGTTTATGTATTTAAAGATAGAAAAAGAAAAAATTACATACTTTATAAATAATTATCCACATTATAAATAATTATCCACATTATAAACTTAAGATTTGTCTCATTAAAACAACAAATATACAATTGGAGATCATAAAATTAGTCACAACAAATACATTAAATAATTAATAAATACATTAAATAATTAATTAGACATATACCTTCGAAGAATGCTTGTTAATCCATGTACTCCATCTCCTTTGGAGATGCAGATTTATACAATGTCAAATACTAAGGCCCTATACTTTAGGGAATTAAAAATTTATATGATATATCAATACAAATTTCATCTTTGAAGCTGCATATTTATACAATGACAAATAAGAAGGATCTATACTTTAAGAAATTAAAAATTTATAAGATATATCAATGCAAATTGTTTTGGTCGTTTTTTTGTTTTTTTTATATATATTTTGGTAGTTATATATATGAAAAAACTATTAAATAGATAGATAAATAAATAAATAAATATAATTTTTTAAATATTGTAATAAAAAATAATATTAAAATATTTTTTGAACTTCAAAATCTATAATTTGTTAGTATCAAAAGATATTTATATAGATAATTTAACCTATAATATATTTACATAGATAATTTAACATATAATAGATTCTTTTTTCTTATAAATATGTATTCATTTTTAATAAAATTTATATAAAAATTTGAATATACTTTGTAAATTGATATAATATATTTTATATTTGTAAATTTAGCTATAATTATTATTTCATTATCGAATATATTTTATAGTTTAAAAATTAAATATACTTTATAAATGGGTTTGGTTGATTAGAAGATGAAAGGAAGACAAGACATCTCTCGGGTAAGCAAGGCATACTGGCACTAGAAGTAATCCCCTGCAAACCCACTGCTCTATTGCACCTCGGTGAGAATCCCTTACTATTTTCCCTGAGCCCAAAACCTTTTAAAAGGACCAATAGGTTGTTATCAAAAATCTATTGAGAACCTTGTTTGCTCCATCTGGGAGTTCGGCTACTTCCTCTTTCCAACAGCTAGCTACTTCCGGTAGTCGAGGGCCATCCATTTTTTATATATTGGGCGAAGCAACATCTATATGTTAAGATTCTAAAACACCATCTCCTATATAATTATACTCATGGTTACTCTCTTTTTGTAGCCTAGGGGGATTTATTATAATGGTAGACTCAAAAGGAAGGATGTTGTGGTCATTGTTTTAATTTTGGCTATTGACTTAGTACACTTTATTTCTAGATAGGGTGACATGCAACACACAAGAGCCATGTTGCACGCAACACACAAGAGCCACGTCTTACCAGGATAGACCAAGCTATAAATAAGGTAGGATGGTTCCCATCTCCTCGTCATTAAGTATGGGAGCCTGTCTTAACTATCAACCAAGAGCTATGGAACTATTCCCTCATGTGAAGAGGCTAGCGGCAAGGAAATTCAATGCTGGGGGGCGATAATGGAAGTTGTCATGTTACTCCTCCTTCTTATTACCTAACACTGCACCAACCCTCTCCATTTCGCCTTCGACCTGCACCATGTAAGTAGTTTAGTGCTCTGGTGCAGCCATTGCAACACCTCCTACAATTTCACCATTAGAGTCACCTACTCGATGCCCCAAGAGAGAGGCAAGCCGCGTCACAGCCCTGCCTGATATAGTCTGGCTGCGAGACAGAGGTGGCAACAGAGGCTAGAGCAAGTGCTCTTCATGGCCCGCACTCAAAAAATTCAGACATCTCACAGAGAAGGGATGACCTGATCACCTCCAATAGATTATGTGGAGGAGGTCGTTCCGTAGAAACCCTTAGAAATCCCTCCAGAAGTCAACTTACTATGAAGATTCTTTTGCTAAAACATTTCATTTCCCATAGTGTTTTTTAAGCTCTTCTTTTATTTATTTCCTTATAATTTTTTATCGTTAAAAGTTATTATTATTGAATGTTCCAATTGGTTTATTCCCATTAATCCTTAGTTTCGTCTCTCTTTTTGTATTGTTAGGATTTTCTCATGTGAGATTTCCCCAATGAATTCATTCATGTCTTTTATCCCCCTTTTATCATCATTCAAATCGAGTACTTCTTTTTAATTAGAATATTTGTAAAGAAAAAATAATTAAGTCAACTTTCATCCTTTCAGTGTTGAAAAAAATTATTTTTCTTTAAATAAATTTACAAAGAATTTTCAATTTAATATAATTGGTATATAATTTGATATAATTAGTATATTAAAGGAAAAGAAAGTTAAATTTTTAGATTTAAAAGTGAAACAATGATGGTAGTTGAATTTATAAATATAAATAAACAAATTTGTCCTATTGCAATAACTACAATATTGAAATTATTAATTTAATTTGTGCTAATAATTATATGAATATATTTAACACAATATTAAAACTTTAATATCTATACATATTTCATTAAAAAAAGAGAAACAAAATTGAAAATACATATATACAATTTTAACATTTTTTTAAAATTAAACTTTACATATATAAACTTCAAACATCTTTGTAAATTTGAAGCATTATTCTTTTTTAATTGGAAAAAAAAAATTGTACTACTCTTCTAATATAAAAATATAATAAAAGTCAATAATATGGTTGATTGATATCAACTACAAAGTGGAGCAATGGATAGGTTTGATTTATTTGACTTTCATGTTTAGTTTGGGCTTGAAGGGAAACATACATGTATTAAAAGTTTTTTATATCCACAACTATAAAGCAAGTATTATTAAGTTTTTTTACTTAACTAATTTTTGAAATAATATTTCCATGTAGTTTAGTCTTAGTTTTATAGTGATATTTTGAATAAATATAATGAAAATATTTGTAATAAATTATGTATTTGTAATAATGGAATAAAAATATTTACATTTTAATTTAATAAGATTATAATTTAAAGCTCTTTTTTTAGGAAATTGGTTCCCAAGCTCCCATTTCTTTGATGTTTAAGCTCCCAAAAGAGTTTCCAGCCAATTGGGGACCCTTCTCTACTAGTTCCCAAGCTCCGGAACTTGAAGAACGAGTTTCAGACATGTTGAAAATGCCGAGAACACTTCCCGTGCAACTATGTTTTTTAATTATATCCAAAATTTCCATCAAATTTAACAAAAATAAAATTATGATTAATTTAATATAAGTTCAAGTAACAACTTAAATTTATTTTATGATTTATGATTAATTTACTATAAGTTCAAGTAACAACTTAAATTTATTTTATGATTTATGATTAATTTACTATAAGTTCAAGTAACAACTTAAATTTATTTTATGATTTAATGATACAGTAGGAATGCCATCAAATCATGTAGTATATCTAGGGCTTTTTAACTTCATACACAAAACTGATTTTAATAAAAAAAATTAGTTATATTCAAAATTTCTATTAAATTTTTTGAGGGGCTCACTATGAAATCAATATGTTAACTTTTTTTACATTAGTATATTTCATGTTCTATGGTAGATTGAAATGTTATTTATGAATTTATTTTTTCCCTTAGTATATCCCATGTTTTAATGTGGTAGATTGTGGTAGAATGAAATGCTATTTATGATGTGCAGAAACAAAATGTTCTTATGTGGTAGATTGAAATGCTATTTATGATGTGTGGAAACAAATGAAAAGTAAAATTTATTTTTCAATGGGAAAATATATTTATGTTTTCAATAATTTAAATTTTAATATTTTTGAAAAATATCAAATAAATGAAAAGAAAATGATTTAAACTTTAGTACTTTTAAAAAATATCAAATGAATGAAAAGAAAATATATTACTTATTATTTTTTATTAAATAACAAAAATTTTATAGATACTAAAAATAAATTTATTTATTAAATTTTATTAAAATTTTACATTTTTTTCATCATTTTTTCCTTTAATTTTTAAATTTTGTAAAACTTGAAAAAAATATATTGAATTTTACCTTTTTTTTGCCAGTTGTTCACCTCACCTCATTGGGCTATGGCTAGTTCAAAAAGGCAAGAACTTTACAAGTTTGTTTTTAATGATTTACTTAATTTACATTTAAGTACAATTATTTTTATAATTTTACTTCTAAATTATCATTAAATTAATGAAAAATTATTATATAAATTATATAATGATTGAAGTACAATTACTTTTATAACTTTATATTACCATTAAATTAATGAAAAATTATCATATAAATCACATAATGATTGAAGTACAATTATTTTTATTTATAACTTTCTTGTTGATTCCTGGTTGCTGTAAACCAACAGTGGTAAGTTATCAAACAAATCAAATAGTAATTTTATAACTTTACACGGTAATTTTATAACTTGACCTGTAAATCAAATCAACAGTGGAAAGTTATGATACAAATCACATGGTAAGTTATGATACAAATCGCATGGTGGACAAAGGGGGGAAATTATCATACAAATCACATGGTGCACACTTTTTAGAGGACGTCCACTCCAGCGTGTTCCAAAAGAGATAACACTTATGAAACCAGTACATCAATGTTCAAGTTTTTCGACAAACACGTTTTCAATTCATCAGAAGTCTAAAAACTTGCCGTGTCTTAAAATTCGCTGTACTCTTCTAAATATGTGCAGCGTGAAACTTCTCCATACTGAGTGCATTGCATTGCTCCTGTGATTTAGAGAATTTCAATACAGGTCTCTAATGGCATCCCAATTAGTCCATGGTACTCTCTCTGCCACTATATTTGAAGCTAGGGACCTTGCTCATGGATGCATAGCCGGGTTGCTGACAGAGGTAATAAGGTTTTTTGTTTTGTTTATGTTACTGAACATTCCATCTTGTTGAGAAACAAGGTGCGTATTTTCCCAAGATCCTTGTTTGGTTTCTTGATTCTCGTTTCTCTACAAGGTCAGTAACTTGTTTAAGCCCCGGTTTGATCATTTTTTGTTGAAGGATGCATATCATTTTGTAAGAATTTTTGAAAACAATGTAGGACTGATGATTTTTTCTCGATCAGGTGGGCGAGAAATTTGAGGAAATACTCCATCGAGAGGGCCACAGTGTACTATATGCTTCCATAGATATTGGTGATGCTAGAATTGCAGCAACCAGAGTTCTTTCGCATGAACCTACAAACCCAATTTGGAACGAAAGTTTTCACATACTCTGCGCGTATAATTCGCCTTCTCTGGTGATCAGCGTTAAGAATAATTCTCCTTCTCTGGTGATCAGCGTTAAGAAGCAATGGGAAATCTTTGAACAAGTGGTAGGAAGCGTTTTTTTTTTTTTTTTTTTTTTTTTTTTTTTTTTTTTTTTTTTTTTTATTTTGTTTTATTATTGTTGTATTGATTATATATATTATATCTAATCATTTTTAATATTATGGATAATATTTATGTTTTAAAATTTAGTTAAATTTTATATAATATGATAAAGAAAGACAATTCTTTACCTTTTACAAAATACAATATCTAACCTGAGAAAAATACCACATTTTTCATAATACACTTTTTGTTTTGTGTAAGATGAAAGTATCACTCTTACAACTACAACATAACATATTGGTGAAATACTTGATATTAATGTAAATTGGTCTTGCTCACACACACATATATAATGGATATACTTCTTTTGATATATAAGCATAAGCTTATTTTTAATTAATTTAATTCATGAAGTATATCTTTGATTGGAAATATAAATTTGTATATTTATTTATTTGTATATAGCTTTTTTTTATAACTCAATTTTTAATTTGAAAATATAAATTACATAAACATAAACAAATATAAATATAATTAAAATAAGTTGTCATCTAATTTGATTTAAAGTAAGGTTTGTCTCATTAAAACAAAAAAATATGCATTTAAAGATTATAAAAATTAGTCTCACAAATAAATACATTAAATAATTAATTAAAATATACTCTCTATGCTTCTTGATCAATGTATTCCATTTATGGAAATTACAACTTTGTATTATATATCAATATAAATTTTTAATTAAAGATATACCTTCTATGCTTCTTGATCAATGTATTCCATTTATGGAAATTACAACTTTGTATTATATATCAATATAAATTGTTTGATATATATATATATGCACCATCATTCCCACCTAGCGTCCCCGATCAACTCCCAATATAACGCCCCGATCAACCACCCTTCCCGGCGTCCCCAGCATTCCCAGCTTCGTAATCCTCAGTCCCAACTCACAGCCCAATCAACTCCACATATCACAGCCCCATCGAAGCACAATCTCACGTCCCGAGTAGAGTCCGCCAACCAACGATACTTATTTTGGTTCTTACACTTATGCCGGCCGTTGAGGAACCGCCAATGGGAGAGCACCGAAGAAGCCAAGTCGCATTAGGTGAGGGGTCACAGATTAAACGAACCCACCTTCTCCTCCGATCGAACCTTTACCTACGATGAAAGATAGATGATCGAAGCTGAGCGAAACAGAGCGGGGTTGGGGAAGAAATATATATATATATATATATATATATATATATATATATATATATATATATATATTTTAAATATTTTAATAAAAAATGAATATTTAAAAATTATTTGAACTTTAAAATTTATAACTCGTTAGTATCAAGATGTTTAGATAGATAATTTAACATATAATATATTCTTCTTTCTTATCAATATGTATTCATTTTCAATAAAATTTATATAAAAAATTGAATATATTTAATAAATTGATTGAATATATTTTATAATTTTAAATTTAGTTATGTTTATTATTTTATTATAAAACATATTTTATAATTTAAAAATTAAATATATTTTATAAATTGTTTTAATTTTAATTATTAATTTAATACACTTTAAAATCTTAAATTTAATTACTTTGTAATTTCATTATATAAATATATAAAATCTATCTACATCTTTATGTATTTAGAATTATTAATTTAATAATAAATACTTTTTATAATTTTAAATTTAATTACTTTATAATTTTATTATATAAATATATAAAATTTATTTATATATTTATGTATTTAAAGATAGAAAAAGAGAAAATTACATACTTTATAAATAATTATCCATATTCATAAATTCATCTTAACAAACATTTAATAAATAACAAATAACAATAAATACATTAAAAATATCAAAACACAAATACAAAATTGCTAAACAATGAAAATTTATATAAATTTAAATTGATGTAGTTTATTAAAAATTATGATTTTTATTATTTCAAAATAATAAATAATAAAATCCAAAATCACTAACATACTAAACAGTAGCTAAAAAAGTCATCACCCGGGCTTAAAAAAAAAAAGTCCACCAACTGTGTCTGATATGACTCCACTCCCATCGACATCCACAGCAAAAGCTCTAATGTGAATACTCCAAAAATCAATTAAGAGGAGTAAAAACTGGAAAGGACAATCAACTAAAGAGCCTTTAGACCAAGAGAAAAAAACCAGAGAAAAAGCTTCCAGTTTGGACTAAAAAAAGCTTTAGATACAANTATATATATATATATATATATATTAAATGAAGAATTATACATATGTGTTTTTGTGTGTCACATCTATGACACAAGCAAGACCAATTTATATTAATTTATATTTAAATATATTTAATGTTTATATATTATTAATATATATGTTTATATATTTGTTCCATATGCTTTTGATATATAAAAGTATAAGCTTATTTTAATTAATTTAATTTATATGCTTTTTTATATATAAGTATAAGTTTACTTTAATTAATTTAATTCATGAAGTATATGTTAGATTGGAAAAATAAATTTACATATGATTATTTTAAATATATAATTTTTTTTATAAATCAGTTTTTAATTTTGAAAATACAAATTATATAAACATAAATAATTAAAAATAAATTATCATCTAACATAAGGTTTGTCTCATTAAAACAACAAATATACAATTGAAGATCATAAAATTAGTCACAACAAATACATTAAATAATTAATTAGAAATATACCTTCAAACAATGCTTGTTGATCCATGTACTCCATCTCCTTTGGAGCTGCAGATTTATACAATGTCAAATACTAAGGCCCTATACTTTAGGGAATTACAAATTTATATGATATATCAATACAAATTCCATCTCCTTTGAAGCTGCAGATTTATACAATGTTAAATACGAAGGACCTATACTTTAAGAAATTAAAAATTTATAAGATATATCAATGCAAATTGTTTTGGTCGTTTTATATATATTGGTATTTATATATATATGAAAAAAACTATCAAATAAATAAATAGATAGATAAATAAATAAATAAAAATAATTTTTTAAATATTTTAATAAAAAATAATATTGAAATATTTTTCAAAATCTATAATTTGTTAATATCAAAATATTTATATAGATAATTTAACATATAATAGATTCTTCTTTCTTATCAATATGTATTCATTTTCAATAAAATTTATATAAAATTTGAATATACTTTGTAAATTGATTTAATATATCTTATATTTGTAAATTTAGTTATAATTATTATTTCATTATAGAATATATTTTATAGTTTAAAAATTAAATATACTTTATAAATTGTTTTAATTTTGGCTATTAACTTAGTACATTTTATTTTCGGATGGGGTGACACCTAACACACAAGAGTCACGTAGCACAAGAACAAGCCAAACCATAAATATTGTAGGTTGGCTCCCATCTCCTCGTCATTAAGTATGGGAGCCCACCTTAACTATCAACCAAGAGCTATGGAATTGCTCCCTCAGATGAAGAGACTGGCGGAAAGGAAATTCAATGCTCGGGGGTGATAATGGAAGCCATCATGTTACTCCTCCTTGTTATTACCCAACACTACACCAACCCTCTCCATTTCTCCTTCGGTCTGCACCATGTAAGCAGTTTAGTGCTCTGGTGCAGCCATTGCAACACCTCCTGTAATTTCACCATTAGAGTCACCTACTATATGCCTCCTACAATTTCACCATTAGAGTCACCTACTCAATGCCTTGAGAGAGAGGCAAGTCGCATCGCGGCCCTGCCTGGTACACTGGCTGGGAGACAGAGGTGGCAACAGAGGCTAGAAAAAGCACTCTCCATGGCCCGCACTCAAAGAATTCAGACATCTCATAGAGAAGGGATGGTTTGATCACCTCCAATAGCTTATGTGGAGGAGGTCGTTCAGTAGAAACCCTTAGAGATCCCTCCATAAGTCAACTTGCTAGAGAGCTTCTCTTGCTAGAACATTTCATTTCCCATGGTGTTTTTGAAGCTCTTCTTTTATTTGTTTCTTTATATTTTTTATATAGTTAAAAATTGTTATTGATTGAATGTTCCAATTGGTTTATTGGAACATTAATCCTTAGTTTCGTCTCTCTTTTTGTATTGTTAGGATTTTCTCATGTGATATTTCCCCAATGAATTCATTCATCTCTTTTATCCTCCCTTTTATCATCATTCAAATCGAGTACTTCTTCCTAATTAGAATATTTAGGAAGAAAAAATAATTAAGTTAACTTTCATCCTTTCAGTGCTAAAAATAAATTATTTTTCTTTAAATAAATTCACAAAAAAATTTCAATTTAATATAATTGGTATAGAATTTGATATAATTAGTATATTAGAGGAAAAGAAAGTTAAATTTTTAGATTTAAAAGAGAAACAATGATGGTGGTTGAATTTATAAACATAAATAAACAAATTTGTCTTTATTTATGGAGGACAATATTTCTCCTATTGCAATAACTACAATATTGAAATTACTAATTTAATTTGTGCTAATAATTATATGAATATATTTAACATAATACTAAAACTTTAATATCCATAAATATTTCATTAAAAAAAGAGAAACAAAATTGAAAATACACATATACAATTTTAACATCTTTTTAAAATTAAACTTTACATATATAAACTTCAAACATCTTTGTAAATTTGAAGCATTATTCTTTTTTTATTGGAAAAAAAATAAAAATTGAACTACTCTTCTAATATGAAAATATAATAAAAGTCAATAATATAGTGGATTGATATCAACTACAAAGTGGAGCAAATGTTTGCCATGGATAGGTTTGATTTATTTGACTTTCATGTTTAGTTTGGGTTTGAAGGAAAACATACATGTATTAAAAGTTTTTCATATCCACAACTATAAAGTGAGTATTATTAAGTTTTTTAACTTAATTAATTTTTGAAATAATATTTTCATGTAGTTTAGTCTTAGTTTTATATTGATATTTTGAATAAATATAATGAAAATATTTGTAATAAATTATATATTTGTAATAATGGAATAAAAATATTTACATTTTAATTTAATATAATTCTAATTTAAAGCACTCTTTTTAGGAAACTGGTTCCCAAGCTCTCATTTCCTTGATGTTGAAGCTCCCAAAAAGCTCCCAAGTTCCCAAAAGAATTCTCAGCCAATTGGGGACCTTCCCTACTAATTCCCAAGCTCCAGAACTTGGGGAATGAGTTTCAGACATGTTGAAAATGCTAGAAGCACTTCCCGTGCAACTATGCTTTTCAGTTATATCCAACATTTCCATCAAATTTAATAAAAGTAAAATTATGATTAATTTAATATAAGTTCAAGTAACAACTTAAATTTATTTGATGATTTATGATTAATTTACTATAAATTCAAGTAACAACTTAAATTTATTTTATGATTTAATGATACAGTAGGAATGCCATCAAATCATGTAGTATATCTAGGGCTTTTTAACTTCATACACAAAACTGATTATAATAATTTTTTTAAGTTATATTCAAAATTTCTATTAAATTTTTTGGGGGGCTCACCATGAAATCAATATGTTAACCTTTTTTTACATTAGTATATCTCATGTTCTATGGTAGATTAAAATGTTATGGTAGATTAAAATGTTATTTATGATTTTTTTTTTCCCCTTAGTATATCCCATGTTCTAATGTGGTAGATTGTGGTAGAATGAAATGTTATTTATGATGTGTAGAAACAAAATGTTCTAATGTGATAGATTGAAATGCTATTTATGATGTGTGGAAACAAATGAAAAATAAAAATTATTGTTCAATGGGAAAATATATTCATATTTTCAATGATTTAAATTTTAATACTTTTGAAAAATATCAAATAAATGAAAAGAAAATGATTTAAACTTTAATACTTTTAAAAAATATCAAATGAATGAAAGGAAAATATATTACTTATTATTTTTTATTAAAATATATTCATTTATATAAAATAACAATAAATTCATAGATACTAAAAATAAATTTATTTATTAAATTTTATTAAAATTTTACATTTTTTTAATATTTTTTCCTTTAATTTTTAAACTTTGTAAAACTTTAAAAAAATATATTGAATTTTTACATTTTTTTTTGACAGTTGTTCACCTCACCTCATTGGGCTATGGCTGGTTCAAGAAGGCAAGGACTTTACAAGTTTGTTTTTAATGATTTATTTAATTTATTTTGAAATGATTTACTTAATTTACATTTAAGTATAATTATTTTTATAATTTTACTTCTAAATTATCATTAAATTAATGAGAAATTATCATATAAATCGCATAATGATTGAAGTACAATTACTTTTATAACTCTATAACTTTCCTGTTGATTCCTGGTTGCTGTAAACCAACAGTGGTAAGTTATCAAACAGTGGTAAGTTATCAAACAAATCAAAATTTTATAACTTTACACGGTAATTTTATCAACAGTGGGAAGTTATCATTCAAATCACATGGTAAACCACCAGTGGGAAGTTATGATACAAATCACATGATGGACAAAGGGGGGAAATTATAATACAAATCACATGGTGCACACTTTTTAGAAGACGTCCACTTCAGTGTGTTCCAAAAGAGATAACACTTATGAAACCAGTACATCATGGCTCAAGTTTTTCAACAAACACGTTTTCAATTCATCAGAAGTCTAAAAACTTGCCGTGTCTTAAAATTCGCTGTACTCTTCTAAATATGTGCAGCGTGAAACTTCTCCATACTGAGTGCATTGCATTGCTCCTGTGATTTAGAGAATTTCAATACAGGTCTCTAATGGCATCCCAATTAGTCCATGGTACTCTCTCTGCCACTATATTTGAAGCTAGGGACCTTGCTCATGGATGCATAGCCGGGTTGCTGACAGAGGTAATAAGGTTTTTTGTTTTGTTTATGTTACTGAACATTCCATCTTGTTGAGAAACAAGGTGCGTATTTTCCCAAGATCCTTGTTTGGTTTCTTGATTCTCGTTTCTCTACAAGGTCAGTAACTTGTTTAAGCCC
>SNQJ01S0144632.1:16021-40255 GCA_010110895.2 Picea sitchensis
ATCAAGATTCGAAAAGTTTTATTCAAGAAGAAACATAACCCAGAACACAAACATAGAAACTGACAAATATATACCACCCAACTTACGAGAAAATAATAGAAGAAGTCTGGATAACCAAAGAATAAGAGAAGGGAAATGTAAACGTTGTGGAGAAAAATGGGACCCAAGACACAGGTGTCACATAGAAGACAATTCAAAAAAATTATATACTTGTCAAGCAGAAAACAACGATGAATTAGATTCAAAAGAGTCGGTAGCTGAAGAAATGGAAAACATCCAAAATGGCATGTCAAATCTCATGGGTAACAACACACTAAGAATATCATTAGAAACCATCACAAGCATTAACCAACCATAAACACTCAAATTAAAAGGACACATAAAAACAAATAATGTCACAATATTAATTGACACAGGAAGTACCCACAACTTTCTCAACATCAATGTTGCAAGGAACCTCAAATTATTTTTATATCCCAGACATGAAGGTGATGGTTGCAAATGGTAAGAAAATCGAAAATGTAGGAAAATTCCATAAGGTAAAACTCCAAATTCAAGATTTAAATTTGGAATCTGAATTTTACACCGTACCCCTGGGAGGAGTAGACGTTCTTTTAGGAGTCCAATGGTTGCAAAATTTAGGCACATACTCAGTCAATCATCAAGAATATTTCATCAAATTCAAATGGCAAGGGAAAACGTATAAATTATATGGTTTTCAACCTCCCCAAACACAAGTTCTATCATCCCAACAGATGGAAAAGTTGATCCAAAAAATGAGCAATTGGCTATTTTATCCAATGCCACCAAATGGAAATACAAGAACCATAGAAGGACTCTAAAAACTCAGAAATCGAATATCTAATTCAAAAACACAAGAAGGTATTTCAATACCTCCCCATCGGATTACCACCACAACGAATAATTGAACATATAATTGAAGTTAAACGAGGATCAAGTCTAGACAAGGTTATACCATACGAATACCCGCATCATAAAACATAAATAGAAAGATTATTCCAAGACTTGTTAAAATGTGGTGTTATCACAAAAAGTAGAATCCCATATGCAGCCCCAATTGTATTAGTACGAAAGAAATATGGTTCCTTCAAAGTATGCATAGATTATCGTGGGTTTAACAAGATAACAATCAAGAATAAATTCCCCATTCCTTTCATCGAAGAAATGTTGGATGCACTTTATGGAGCCAAAAAAAATTCAAAATGTACATTTGGAAAGGAGGAAGTAGAGTATCTTGGTCACATTATATCCAAAAAGGGATTCAAGGTAGATCCAAATAAAATCAAAGAAATTACAGAATGGCCCAGGCCAAAGAGTATATCCAAGTTAAGAGGAGGATTTTTAGGCTTGGTAGGATACTTTCGAAGATTTGTCAAAAAATATGCTCATCTAACTGTCCCCCTAACAAATCTCCTAAAGAAAAACTCCTTTCAATGGAATGAATAATTTGAAAAATGTTTTGAAAATTTAAAGAAAATTATGTCCACAACCCCTATGTTAGCTACACTTGACTTTTCAAAACCTTTCATAATTGAATGTGATTCCTCGGGTTTTGGGATCAGAGCAGTCTTGATGCAAGATGGACACCCAATATAATTTGAAACAAGGAAACTAAACAAAAAATAATTCTTACAATCCACATACAACAAAGAAATGCTTGCAATCATGCATGCATTAACAAAATGGTGACAATATCTCTTAGGAAGCAAGTTCTTGATACGTACAGATCATAATAGCCTACATTATTTGTTACAACAAAAAATATTGACTACTGAACAACATAAACGGATAGAGAAAATTGCCACATTTGATATGGAGATATTACATAAGAAAGGGAAAGATAACATAGTGGTTGATTCCCTCTCACGGAAATATGAAGAAGCACAAGTTTTTCATTATCAATATAAATTCTGGAATGGTTGAACGAAATCCAAATTGAATATGCCAAAAAAACAAAGACATGTTCCATAATCAATGATTTAACCCAATACCCCAAGTTTGAATGGAACAATGACATCTTATGGTATACGAGAAGAATTTATTTGAATACCAATTCAAAATTTAAAACCAAGGTACTTTAAGAAGCCCATGATTGTCCAGCCGCAGGTCACATTGGATTTTTCAAAACATATTATAATGCTCATCAATCATTCTTTTGGAAAGGGATGAGTGTAGATATTCAAAAATATGTAGCAGAATGTGACCTTTTCCAAAGAAACAAGAGTGAAAAAAATATTAACACCTGGGGTACTCCATCCGTTACATATTCCTAACCAAAAATGGGAAAAAATTTCAATGGATTTCATTGAAGGATTAACCATATCAGAAGGAAAATATAAAATCTTAGTGATAGTAGACAAGCTAACCAAGTATGCACATTTTATGGGAGTGAGAAAAATAGACTCTGAAAACAAATAGTTGAATTCTTCTGTAAAAAAAATTATAAATTACATGGTTTCCTCAAGGTCATCGTCAATGATAGAGATGCAATTTTAAAGGGAAATTTTGGAGGGATTTTTGCAAACAAATCAGGACATCTCTCAATATGAGTTCATCTTACCATCCTCAAACAAATGGCCAAACAGAAATTGTCAACAAATTCTTAGAAACCTACCTTTGTTGCTTCGTCACTGATAAGAAAAATAAATGGCTTCAATGGTTGCACCTCGCTGAATGGTGGTATAACTCCACATATCACACATCGTCAATAATGACACCATTTCAAGCTCTTTATGAATATCAACCACCATCTTGGAAAGAGTTAGCCACAAATCAAACAAAAGTTGCATCAGTAAAAGATCATTTAGACGAAAGTCAAAAAGTTGTTCAAATACTCAAGGAAAACTTAGCAACAACAAGAAACAGAATGAAGCAACAAGTTGATCAACACCGAAATGAAAGAGAATTCGAAGTTGGAGAATGGGTATTTGTAAGACTTCAACCCTACAAACAGATATCTCTTAAACACCAAGGAAAGAATAAATTAGCTCCGAAGTTTTATGGACCATATCAAATTAACAAAAAAATAGGTCATGCAGCTTATGGGTTGGAATTACTAGATAAAAGTTGTATCCACAATATTTTTCATGTATCGTGTCTAAAAAATGTTGTAGGGAAACACAAAAAGGTGAAAAAACTACTCCCTATGTTGGATGAAGAAGAAAGAATCATTTTAGAACCATAATCCATTATTGCCACTAGAGAAAAAAAATTGTGATCTCGTGTAATCAAGGAATATCTTATTAAATGGAAAAACCTTCCAGCAGAAGATGTGGCATGGGATTTAGAACATTTTCTCCAGTTACACCCATCGTTACCAGTGCTTTGAGGACAAATCATTTTTAAGGGGAAGGCAATGTTATGAACATAAAAATACACATAAATAAGATATTAATAAGTATAACAATTAAATGATAATTAATAAATAATTATTAATAATGAAAAGACATGGCTATTGGTTATGGGCACCCCTGTGTGGGTATATAAGTGAGCCCTCAGTTCTCAATTGTAATCATCATATTTTTATTCATTATTCAATACATATATTATTTCAATTATGTAGCTCCTGGTTTTTTTGTTACAATAGGCTCCTTCATGAATCAATTTAACCGCTAGAAGGTAGATCATGGAGAGAAACGGTATGTAATAAAATGGAATACCACAATTTGATGGACAGAACTATGCATTCTAGAGTAGAAGGATGAAAACATATGTACAAGCACAGGGATTTGAGGTTTGGCAATCAGTAGATGGATATAAAGAACCTGTCGCTCCTACAACAAGTGCAAATGGAAGGAAACTCAGTATAAATAATTCAAAATCCAAAAAACCTTTCCTGAATGATATAGTTGATTTGGTATATGTCAAAGTTATGCATTTCAAATCCACAAAGGATATTTGGGACAAACTTCAGAATGTTTATGAAGGAGACGCAAAACTTAAGGTAGAAAAGATTCAAACTTACAGAGGTCAATTTGAACAGTTGAATATGAAGGAATATGAGAATATTGTAGCTTACTTTTTACGAGTTCATGAAACAGTGAATGCAATTAGAGGATTGGGAGAAGAATTTGATGAATCTATAATTGTTCAAAAGATACTAATATCTCTTCCAATGATATTTGATCCTAATATCTCAACACTAGAAGAAAGAACAAATCTAGATTCGATAAGCATGGATGAGCTACATGGAATATGCACATCCTATGAAATGAGAACAGAATAGGTGAATCCAGTTACAAAAGATGTATCATTCAAATCATCCAAGAAGTCAAAGAAAAAGGGAAATCAAAAGGAAAATTCAGATAGCACCAACAGTGGCATCTCATAAGATGATGAAGAAGTAGCTAACTTCATCAGAAGACTGAAAAAGGGAACCGGAAAATACAGAGGTAAGATTCCATTCATTTTTTTTAATTGTAATGATATTGGTCATTTCGTTAACAAATGCCCCCATAATAAAAATAAAAGGAATGAATAAGATGATTCAAATATAAAACAAATATACAAAGGCAAAAGAACCAAAAAGAAATTTTTCAAGAAAATCTTTTGCACCAAAGAAGACAACACCTCATAAGACAAAGATGAAGTCAGTGAAAGTGATACAGAAAAGGTTATATTCATGGAAGTAGAAGATTTTGATGAAGAAGGCACTAAATAAGAATATGAAGAGGAATAATTTGACTACAGAGAAGAACTGTTGAGTGCGATAGAATTTATAAAAAAGGGAAAAGAAGAAAAACAAGTCACTACAGGAAGAACTAAAAAGAAAAGAAGAAGCTCAAAATTCCAACTCCGAAGAAATAGAGCATATGATCACTAAATTATAAATCCAAGTTGAGGAAGACAAAATAATTGAAGAAGCACTCAAATAACGATTGTAAGAAAAAGACAATATCATTGGAGGTTTGAAAGTAGAGACTGTCACATTGAGAAAAGACCTTCAAAATAAAAACATGCAGAATAGCTCTAAATTTTTGGATAACATTATTAATAGTCAAAGGACACATCATGACAAGTTTGGACTAGGATACAATCAGACAGAAAATGGATCAATCTCCAAAACAACAAATAAATAAACACAGCCAAGAAGTTATGCAGAGACAGTCGGATGAGACAAGAAGTTTTACAAGGAAGATCACAGAGACACTCCTCCACTTAGAATATTCATATTTTAGAATCAATGATAGTGAGAAACAAGAAGGCCTCAAGAAGAAGAAGGATTCAGAAGAGTAACTCATTCTAGAATATCTACATCTCCCGGGTATCAAACTATGTTTCTTGTTTTATGTTATTCATGTAACAATTTTGGACATAAGGTTGTGAATTGCAAAGAAAATAATAGGAACAAATACAACCGTGAAAGTTATGCATGAAATGCTTATTCAATAAGGCCTAGTGAAACATACAACATAAGTTACAACAGGTTTGAATCCTTGAGTATTGAGATGGAATGATACAAGTGCAACACATTTGGACACATGGCCAAATATTGTAGAATGACAGTTCCTCCGAGAGAATCACAACAAAATAGCAATAGTTACAGGCAGGAACCTCAAAGAATATGGATAAGGAAGAAGAATCAGTTCAACAATGAAGAATTCACACTTACTCTACAAGCTAAACACAAGAAATGTGGTTGGTATGTTGACAGTGGATACTCAAAGCACATGAAAGGTGATGAGGAATGACTTTTAACCTTGAGAAAGGAAATATATTGATCAATCTCCTTTGGAAATGATGACTTAGACAGAATTATTGGAAGAGGCACAGTCGAAATTGGAAACAAGGATACCATGGAAGATAATGTTCTACTAGTGGAAGATATGAAACATAATATTCTGAGTGTAAGTCAAATGTGTGACCAAGGTCATAAACTTGTGTTTGATTCACAGAAATGTGAGATAAGAAAAGCAAGTTTAGGTAGAGTGGTTGCGACAACTGTAAGAACTTCAAGCAACATATACGTATTAAGTGAAATTGGAAATGGAAAGTGTTGTCTAGGAAAGGAGGATGAAGTGTGGCTATGGAACGGAAGAATGGGTCACATAAACTTTGAAAATCTTGTCAAGGTCAACAAAAATGAAGCATTCAGAGAAATTCCCCATCTCATGAATCCAACCAACACTTTATGCAAGCATTGTCAACAATGAAACCAAACCAAGACTAGATTCAAGTCAAAGGAATACTCCACAACAAATCTCTTGGAAATTGTGCATATTGATCTATTTGGTCCAACTAGAACAAAAGGTTTGAAAGATGAGAATTATTTTATGTTATTGGTTGATGATTATAAAAGGATGACTGCATTTGTTTTTCTCCAAAAGAAGTCATAAGCATTTGAGAACTTCAAAATATACAAGGAAATGGTTGAAAATGAAATAGATTCAAAAATAAAATGTTTGAGATCAAATAATGGAGGAGTGTTTACCTCAAAATAATTTACAGACTTTTGCAACAAGCATGGGATAAAAAGGCAACTCTCCATTGTCAGGACACCACAACAAAATGGATTCGTTGAAAGGAATAACAGGACAATACAGGAAATGTCTCGAACTATGTTAATAGATTCCAAGTTGACAGACGTCTTTTGGGCACATACAGTGCATACAATAGTTCGGATTCAAAACAGAGTAATGCTCAGAAAAAATAGTGATAAAAATCCCTACGAGATATGGAAGGAAGACAAGTGAATGTGAAGCATTTTAGAGTTTTTGGAAGAAAATGTTACATCAAAAGAGAGGATGGCATAATGGGAAAGTTTGATTCTCGTGTGGACAAAGGCGTACTTTTTGGGTACTCAAACACAAGGAAAGCATACAAATGCTTCAATCTAAGGATCAAAAAATTTGTGGAAAAAATCAATATGACGTTTGATGAGAGACATGATTGAAGAATAGAGGAAGAAGAAAAGGGTTCAATAGAACAGTTTCACAAAGAAGAAGCAAAGGAAGAAGAAATAGCAGAAGAAGAAAATGAAGAAGTGCAGTTGGAAATAGAAGAAAAAGAACAACAAGATCTTCAAGTACCTCCAAAAAAACCTAGAATATGAATACAAAAGAATCATCCATCAGATCAAATCATCGAGAACAAAGATGCGAGAATTGAGACTAGAAGAAGAATTCATTCACCAGAACAATTGCACCTAGCACTTTTATCTACGACTAAGCCAGGAATTTTTGAAGAATCCAGCAAGGATGAATTATGGATAAAATCCATGGATGAAGAGTTAGATCAGATAGAAAAAAATGACATTTGGGAATTGGTTCCAAGACCAAGGTACAAAAATGTGATTGGCACAAAGTGGGTCTTAAAAAACAAATTGAATGAAGATGGAAAGTTTACCAGGAACAAAGCTATATTGGTATGTAAATGATATGCTCAGGTTGAAGGTATCGACTTTGAATAGATGTTTTCCCCAGTTTCCAAAATGGAAGCAATCAGATTGATCCTCTCTTATGCATGCTCCAAGAATAATAAAGTGTGTCAGATGAACGTAAAATCAGTCTTCCTAAATGGGGATCTAGAAGAAGAAATATAAATTGAGCAACCAGAAGGATTTGAATTGTCAAAGAATGAAAATTATGTTTATAAGTTTAAGAAATCCTTGTATAGTCTCAAACAGACCCCCTGAGCATGGTATTCCATAATGGACAGATATTTACAACATCAATTGTTTAGGAAAGGAAATGCAGACAACAACCTATACATCAAGGTAAATCAAGATAGTGTTTTGTCCATTGAATTTTATGTTGATGATATTATCTTTGGAAGTGATGATGACATGATGAGCCATAAATTTGCAAAGAATATGAGGAATAAATTTGAAATGTCATTACTTGGAGAATTATCCTTCTTTTTGGGTCTTTAGATATGTCAAAGCAACCAAGGCATTTTTTTTCTCAAACCAAGTATATCAGAGAAATTATAAAGAGGTTTGGAATGGAAGATTGTAAACTAGTCAATACTCCTATGCAGACTAGTTGTAAGTTAAGTAAATATGATGATTCAAATTCTATAGATCAGAGGCAGTACATGTCAATGATTGGAAGCTTACTTTATGTGACAACATCTAGACCAGATGTAATGCAGGCAATTGGACAAGTGGCATGATTTCAAGCAGGACCAAAGGAATCACATGTTCTAGCAGAAAAGAGGAAATTCAAATATCTCAAGGGTACAAAAGAATTCGGATTATGGAATCCAAAAGGAAAGGATATATCACTTATATCGTACACAGATGCAGATTGGGCAGGTTGCATTGATGACCGAAGAAGTACAAGTGGAGAAGTGTCATATTTGGGTGAGTGTTTGGTATCTTGGATAAGAAAGAAACAATCATCAGTATCAGTGTCTATATCTGAAGCATAGTATAGTGCAGTAGCAACATGTTGTACACAAGTTATATGGATGAAACAAACATCGACAGATATATAGGTTGAGTATGACGAGCCCATTCCAATATATTGTGATAATACAAGCACGATAAGTATCTCAAAGAATCTAGTGATGCACTCCAAGATGAAGCACTTTCCAATCAAGTATCATTTTCTACAGGAATAGGTTGCAGATAAGAACATTTGAGTTGAGTATGTTGGGACCAAAGAAAAAATTGCAGACATCTTTACAAAATTTCTTCCAAGGGAAGATTTTGATTATTTTTGCCAAAAACTTGGTATAGTTTCTTCACCACAATGAATTTTGAGTGATATTATGATATGTCTTATATTTACACAAGGAAGCACCATAAAGAGGACAGTTCAGTTTGGGGAGAGTTCAGTCAGGGGGAGAAACCTCATGGATAGTTCAGTTAGGGGGAGAAACCCCGACGGGAAGATACCCTTGCCATTGATGTCAAAGGGGGAGATATTTACCAATGTATGGAAATATTCATTAGATTCTTAGAGAGAGAGAACATAGTAATGATTCTAAGGAGAGCGATGGTCACAGGGGGAGAATGAACGATATGAATTCAGTGTTGCATCATATTGTTGCCATCAATGCCAAAGGGGGATATTGTTGATTAATCGAGTTGGTTGTCATTGATGTCAACCCTTGACGCAAGTCTGGTATCAAATTCCAGTAGCCCCAACAGTATGGTTAAGGGACTCAAGTTTTTGTGATGTATGAAGGCATGAAGATTAGTGTATTTGCATGTAATATTATTCTATATGGATAGTACATGTTGTTCCATTCCTGATGATGTGTGGAACGTCACATAAATCCTCATGGTTAGAGAGTTATGGCCTTGTGAAGTTGGAGAACCCTCATGAGTTATTGTTATCTAGAATCCCCTAGAAGGTCAAAGAATTCAATTTATTCTAGAAACTCCTAGAAAAAGTTTACAAGTGTAACACACCCATGATGGGGAAAAAATAAAAAAAAATGTCCTCCTTACAGGAATAGATCCTTTCCCTCTACGATTCCTAATTTGGGAAGTTCAGGACTTAGCCCGACCCTCCAGTCAAGATTCTTCAATTCTCTAAGTCAAACAAGACTTTGAGACCTGATGGTCTCACCTCCTAATCAAATACAAGCCCTTTTGGCTTCTGGTGCAAGCCTTATGATACCCAGGACCTTCTCCTTCGTGCTTCAACGAAGACTCGGAGTTGGCGTTAGCCCCTTTTTTCTTGGCCCCTCCTTGGATGTGACCTTGGGTGATGACCTCAAGAAAACACACAATTACGAGCGCGACCAAAGGCAGTTTGAAACCAAACTACTTTTCGGCCGACAATTCTCCTCGAGCATCCACGTGTCCTTTCTCCAAAATCGAGGTTTGGATTGCAGCCTGCCCTCAACTTTTTAAAGTTTGCGCACCTCCAATCCATGCATTGATATAGGACCATCAATCTCCCGATCTTGATGGTGTTTTCAGAACTGACAGTTCAGATATACCCTTTTCAAATTCATGGACCAGATCTGCCCCTCCTAAATCAACGGATGTGATATCCTTCATAATTCCAGACTTCGGACTTTTCAAATCTCAAACCCTGCTTTCCTCCGTACATCAATATTTCAGAGTTGACGAACTACAGACACCTGTCTTCCTAAATCATAGACCCTATTTCTACTTTGAGTGTTTGACCTTTCAACTAGATCAATGGTCCTGTGGCCCTCTTCTCGATCAACGGTCGACATCTCCTTCGGGTCTCCGAACTTCTAAGATCTCAAATATAAAACTTCACCCCTTTTCCCAATGGTTTTTATCTGAATGTTATAATCCACTGACGTGTATCCACTTGATCTGACGATCAAGGATTACTTCGGGTCTTTACCCAGACTCCACAGATTTACACCATGTCTCCTCTATATCTGACGACTATGAATTACTTCGAGGCTTTACCTGGAGTCCAAATATTCACACCACGTGTTCTCTGGATCTGACGGTTCAGATCTACTTTGGACGATTTGAAGGTTGATGTTTACTTTGGGTATTTTCCCAGAATCCACAGATTCATGCCACCTATCCTCCTAAATCAATGGCACTACTTATATTTTGCCACTTCGGTGTTTTTCTCTTCAGGAGTTTCAACTCTCAATCTGAAACTCTCAAGGTCATTTCTCCTAAGTCTACGATCTGTTGTCACGTGTCCCTCTGGATCTAATGGCTATGAATTACTTTGGGACTTTATCCAGAACTCATGAATCTATGCCATGTCTCTACTGAACTCTAACAGCTCAGATTCACTTCGGGTGATCCAATGCCTGAGATTTACTTCAGACAATTTGACGATTCAAATTCACTCTGGCTTATCAGATGATTGAGATTTACTTCAGATTTTAGGCTCTCTGGGCTTTGGAAATATCAAGTCTCAAACTTGCCTCCTCCTGAACTCACGGTATATGACGACTCAGATTCACTTGGGAAATATGATGTTTGAGGTTTACTTTGGATGATATGATGATTTATATTCACTCCAATTGATCAGACGATTGAGATTTACTTCAGATTTTCGGCTTTCTCGGCTTCGGAAATATCAAGTCTCAAACCTTGGTAAGTTCTCTCTCCTACGTGTGAGAAGCGCTAAGGCTCATGCACCTTGATATGATAAGACAGATGTTGATCCTTTGCACTATGATGCAACAACCATTGTCACTCCTCCTCCTGAGCTTCTAACTTGCTCCAACTTAGAATATTTTCTAAGTGCTCGAAGGATTCAACCTTTTCTCCTCCTATGGGCCCGTCTCCTGGATTTCATCTACGTTCCTAAAAGAACTATCTCTTATGATCTTGATATCCTTGAATATTTCCCTATCCCATGCACTCCTTTCATTTCATGGATCACATCAAACTCATATCAAATGTCAACGATGATTGACGATTCATAGAAATTGCGAGGCCCCAACATGCGTGCTCTTTACCAGAGAGTTCAACCTGTGCAATATGGAAACTTCTCACTCAATTCTAGTATAATCGAGATCGTTGATATTCCAGCCCATCGATATCAAGTATAATCGAGATCGTTGATATTCCAACCCGTCTAGATCAACGACAAGGGTGAATTGTCCCATGAACTAGGTGTCCGCGAGCTGACTCTTCTCACCAAGTAGTTGATTTTCCCACCCTCAGATCTTCATTCATAGATTCTATTGCTCAGGCAGTACTGCACGGGTTCAACTTGACTATCGTGCAATTTGACATCTAAGAGCCTCAAGCTCCAAGGTTCCTAGACCAAGGTTACATGGATGTTCGTATAACTCTTGGGCTATGATCCCTGCTCTTAATCGGGTTTTTGGTTAATGGAATAGGCGCTAGTTCAGAGTCTCCTAGACTATTAGTTTGAAGGGAACACCTTCCCAACTCCCAGAGCTTTAAGCTTTGAATCAAGGCAAAGTAACTTGTGAGGTTACCAAACGGTAGTTATGTCCAGAGGCTTGCTCCAACTCTGGAACAGTGATGTAAATTCTTGGGGAAAGCACCTTCGAGTGATTAAACTGGGGCGTATGGAAAATCAAACTGAAATATAGGTTCTCAAGGGAACAAATGCATACTCATAACTTAATCATTTAATACAGAGAAAGAACCCTTTATAGACATGTAAATACTTGGATGCATCCATTATTTACAATTCAAAACATAAGGCAAGAAAACACTTATCAGAACCATAGATCATGATGTGACTCCTGAAAGGGGTGCTCTTTTCCACCCAACCATAGTCTCAGTCACTCCCAATGGATTTATCACTGGCCACCCTGAAGATTAAGCCATGATTCTTTGAGATTCAATCTCTTACTTCCAACTCAACAGAAGTTAGGGATGAAGGTTACTCTCCTTCTCCCAATACAGAAATAGATAAGGATGAAATTTACTCTCCTTCTCCTAGCTAAATCTCTATTTTCTGTGATCAGAACTCGCTATTCCTCTTTCAGTCCTTCCTTGGACCCAAGAGGTTACGCTCTCATGTCTGTATTTTTTTCCCCGTAGGTCTTCCTCTGCCCACCACACTTCCTTTCTTGCCTTCCTCAGAAAGGTTGTGTGTGGATCGAATTCCCAGTCTGTGGTCAGGTATGGAAGCCTTACGGATGGGCGGTCTGCCCCATCTCCTCATTAACTCTTGAGGAGGTCTTCCCACCTACCATCCCAACTGTAATTCATTCTTGGGTCAAAGGGTTGTTCTGATCTGAGTAATTAATTCCAGCATGGTACTGGTTTGATGGAGGTTAACGCAACCATTATGGGTCCCCTCCACCACATTTCATAGCATTTGTGGTTTTCTCTTAGCACATCCCCTCTGTCAGCAGTCTTGCAACACGTAACCATTTTCTATTAAAATAACAGAATTTACCTTCATCGACCTTTTTTACAAAGGTCCATTAAATCAAACATTCACAATTTTAGGTTTTCCATAGTTCCTTGGCCAATATAGTTATATTTACAGACTGGGGGAAACAGGGTGTTACAATTCCCTCTCCCTTAAAGGAACATTATCCTCAATGTTCTATCTGTCAACATGACATGTATGTATAGGAGTAAACAAAATCGGATATGCCTGTCTCATGGAATCCTCCATTTCCCACGTAGCCTCATCTGGGCCAAAGTGTTTCCACTGCACCTTGACCTGTGCAATGGTTCGGTTCCTGAGTGAGGCTTCCTTTGTGTCTAATATGCATTGGGGTTCTGGCATGAATTCTCTCTCTAGCTCCACCTAGATCACAAACCAATCAATTATACTATTAACATCATGTAATTATTTCTTCAATAATGAAACATGAAAAACATTATGTGCCTTTACAGTGGAAGGAAGTGCTAGCCCATAGGCTATAGGTCCCACTCTATCTAAGACTTCAAAGGGTCCACAATATCGACATCCCAATTTGGCATAGGCTTCCATTCTCAGGGAACTCTTCCTGGGTCTAACTCTGAGATAGACATGGTCTTCGATCTTGAACTCTCTGGGAGTTCTCTTTATGTCAGCGTAATTGTTCTGTCTATCCTGAGAAATCTTCATATTTTGTCTTATCTGAATGACTTTTCGTTCCATTTCTTTCAGCATGTTGGGTCCGATTGTAATTTTTTCCACTGGGTTACTCCAATTGATTGGAATCTTGCACTACCTACCATAGAGGGCTTCAAAAGGGCTCATCTTCAAGGATTCCTGATAATCGTTGTTGTAGGAAAACTCTACCAATGTTTGGTAGTCTTCCCACTTCTTAGTTTGATGCATTACATGCATCCTTAGCATGTATTCTACTATTTGGTTCACTCTTTCTGACTATCCATCAGTTTGAGGGTGATATGTCATGCTGAACAACATTTTTTTCTCAAAACCAACCATTAGGGATTTCCAAAAGCTTGAAGTGAATTTGGTATCTTGGTCAGATATAATTTCCTTGGGCATGTCATGTAGTATAAATATCTCCTTCATGAAGATTTTGGCAATATGTATGGCCTTGCAAGTTGACTTCACAGAAATGAAATGAACAGACTTACTCAGTTTTTCCACCACAACTATGATGGAATCATTTTTCTTGGTCGACTTTGGTAATCCGGTGATGAATTCCATGGATATGGTTTCCCATTTCCATTTTGGGATCGGTAGGGGTTGTAATAACCCTGCTGGATGTCGGTGTTCTACCTTAACTTGTTGGAATTCTAGGCACTTAGCTAAATAGTTAGCTATGTATTTCTTCAATCCATGCCAATAGAATTGTTTCCTAGTGGCCGTGATCATTTTCTGATATCCTGGGTGACCGGTACATGATATCTTATGTAGTTCATCCATTATGAACCTCTTCAAGTCGTAACAGTTTGGAACATACAATCTATTTATGTAAGTTAGCAAGACTTCTTCGAGCATTCGGTAGCCTTCATATTTTATCCCTATAGGCTCTTGCCTTAAGTATGAGGTCACGATCTTGAAGAATGCATTTGTTTCTTGTGCATTCCTGACTCTTTCCCTAACATCCATTTCACAGGTGCTTACCACTTCCAAATGAATCATTTTTATACTTTTGTTAAGGGCATCGGCCACCCTATTTTCCTTTCCTTTGATGTGTTTGATTTAGAAATCAAACTCACTAAGGATATCCATCCACCTATCTTTCCTAGCATTGATTTTTTTTTTATCAAACAGGTGTCTCAATCCACAATAGTCTGTCATAAGCACAAATTTCCTACCCGAGAGGTAGTGCCTCCACATTTTTAAATCATGTACTATGGTAGCCAACTCTAGGTCATGGGTCACATAATTTATCTCATGCTCATTTAATTTCCTAGACGCGTAGAAAATTATACGTCCCTCTTGCATAAGGACTCCTCCGAGTCCTTCCTTCCAGGCATCTATACACACAAGGAAATCATTATCTGGGTCTGCAATCTTTAACACGGGTGCATGGGTCAGGAGGTATTTCAGTTCCTGAAATATTTCTTCACATTTTGATGTCCAAATGAATTTAATCCCCTTTTTCTGAAGGGCAGTGATTGGACAACCAATCTTGGAAAACACTTTTATGAACCTTTTATAGTATCCTGCTAAGCCCATGAAGGACCTAATATCAGATACATCCTTATGGGTATTCCATTCCATAATAGATCTAGTCTTGTCGGGGTCTACTGCCACCCCTTCCTTAGATATGACGTGGCCTAAGTAATGGACTTGCTTATGAAAGAAATCACACTTGCTAAACTTAGCGTAAAGATGATGCTCTCTTAGTACTTGAAGTACAAGTCTAAGATGTTCTTCGTTCTCCTCCCTACTCTTGGAGTGGAGTAAGATATCATCAATTAAAACCAATACAAATTTGTCTAGGAATTTGTTGAGTACATTATTCATCAAGCACATAAAAGTGGAGGGGGCATTGGTTAACCCAAATGGCACCACCACGAATTCATAGTGACCATACCTCATCCTGAAGGTTGTTTTGTGGATGTCTTCATCCTTAATCTGGACTTGGTGGTATCCAGACCTTAAGTTGATCTTCAATGAGATGGAAGAACCTCCCAATTGGTCGAACAATTCATCAATTCTTGGTAAGGGGTACATGTTCTTTATGGTTGTATTATTGAGTTGTCTGTAATCTATGCACAGTCGAAGTGTGCCATCTTTCTTTTTCACAAACAAGACCAAATCTCCCCACAGAGATACATTGGGTCGGATGTAGCCTTTTTCCATCATATCCTTTAGTTGTAGCTTGATCTCAACCATCTCTGGCGTGCTCATTCTATATGGAGTTCTAGATGTTCGTACCACTCCTGGTGTAAGTTCTATCGAAAAGTCGATATCCCTTCTCGGAGGTAGACCTGGTACCTCTTTTGGGAACATGTCATTCTATTCTCTTAATATGGGGTGGTCCTCTAGGTTTGGTTTTTCATTCTCAATTGATTTCAGTCCCTGTATGGCATATAAGGAACAACCCTTTCTGCAATAATTTTTCATTTGAAGGGTTGATATTTGTCTCACTGAGATAGGCTTATGAATCCCTTAGAGAGTCATTTTTCCCTTCTTCATTTACACATTCTAAATTTTTATGATAACAGTCCAATTCATTTTTATAAGCAGCCAACCAATCCATACCAATCAACAAGTCATAAGATCCCATGGGAAGTATGTTAAGGGTCGCTCGAGTGGTCAATCTTCCCATGATGAATTGATAGGCTGGTATGACCTCTGCCACCTTTCTTTTGGTCCAAGTGGCTAATCGCACCAACCATGGTTAACCATGTCTAATTGGTTGTAGTTTACACTTATCAACAGTCTGAGGGGCCACATAACTCAAATTACAACCCAGGTCAATTAAAATAGAAACTAGATGGTTGGTGATCATACCTTCCAGTTCCACTACTGAATCTTGGTGGTCGACTTGATTATTGTCCAAGGATGCATAGATTTGTGGCATGCTCCTAGCCACATCATTGACAGTGGTATATTCTTGGATATTGTATATTCTATTATTGTTCTATTGTTTGTGTGGGCAGTCCCTCAATTGATGATCCTCCCCACAACCCCAGCATTTTAAGGGTTCCTTATTTAGGTTATCGATCTTTTCTGGGACTATCTTAAAAGGTTTATTTCCACTTTGAGAGGGGAATTTTTTCTTATATACACTTCTAGTAGGAAGGCTCCTTCTAGAATATTTTTCATAGTTCTTAAATCTTGAGGATTTAAACCCCTTTTTCTGGAATCCCGAACTACTCCTCTTCTTCTAGTCCTCGTGAGGTCTTGTCTTACTCCCAAACTATTCATAACAATACCTCTCCTTCCAGATAGTTTCTTCTAAGGTATTTGGTTAGTCGAACTCAATCCTATCCTGGTAGGTCTGAGGTAACCCCCTAATGAACTGTTGCATTTTTACTTTTTCATCTTTTATGTAGGGTACATACCTCAGTAGTTAAAGGAATTTATTGAAAAATTCGTCTATGGTGAGATACCCCAGTCTGAGGTCATAGAATTCCTTAGTCTTCTGATCCATGTATCTCTCTGACAAATGCTGCTTCCTAAAGTATTTCTCAAATTGTTTCCATGACAAGTCCTTCTCATGGACTCCTTTCACATTCCTAAGTTCTTCCCACCAAATGGAAGCCTTTCCATTCAGGTTAAAGATGGTTATTCGAACCTTCAAGTTTTCAGAGTAGTCATGCACTCTGAAGTATTTCTTTAAACCAAGTAGCCAAACTTCATCCTCTTCTCCCCTCCTAATCTCTCCATTGAAAGAGGGTGGTTTGGCTTTCTTGAATTCTTCAGGATCATGATTTTTTGAACGCTTCCGCTTCTTTCCTTTCCTTTGAGAATGTGAGATTTCTCTACTACTAGAAGATCCTTCATATTTTCTAGCTTCCTTTCCAGATGACTCTACCGATGAGTGTCCCCTGCCTCCAGGTTGGGCCTTCTTCGAGGCGCTTCTCCTAATGTGGTCACTTATGGAGTCATGTTTTCGGATCTCAGGTGGACTTTGAATTCTCTTCGTATGTCTTCGATCCACATGACTGGTTGTGGGTGCATGTTATTGTTTCCTTTGTATGTCGGACAAGATCTGTAGAAAGACTGCATTAATTTTTGATTTTTTTTCTTGCTCCTTTATCAATCTCTCATTTTCATCCTTGCAACTCTATAATTATTCCCTGAGGCTCCTTATAGTTTCAGCTAGATTGGGAGGGGTTTTCAGTGCCCTCCTTTCATCAGATTCTTCGTCTCTATTGTGGGAGCCATCCCCCACTTCATGACACGTCACCATCCTTTATTCTTGAATTTTTCCTATGATTTACTGACTTCTAAAGTGTTGAAAAAAACACTTATTGTTATCTAACAGTTTATTAGTTTATGAACAATACACGGTTCAATTTCTTAAATGCACACACACAATAGAAAGTTTCATTATTTTCTTTAATAACATTTTTAACTAGAATTTTTAAGAAAGAGCTAAGGTAGAGTGTCACTCTTTTAAAAGTACTCCAAATATAGTTTTTAAGCAACTCATCCATGAACCCAAGAAGGACAAGTGTTGTAACCATGCTCTGATACCAATTTGTAAAACACCCATGATGAGGCAAAAATAAAATAAAATTGTCCTGCTTACAGGAACATATCCTTTCCCTCTATGATTCCTAATTTGGGAAGTCTGGGACTCAGCCCGACCCTCCGGTCAAGATTCTTTGATTCTCTAAGTCAAAAAAGACTTTAAGACCTGATAGTCTCACCTCCTAATCAAATATAGGCCCTTATGGATTCTGGTGCAGGTCTTATGATACCCACGACATTCTCCTTCACACTTCAGTGAAGACTCGGAGTTAGCATTAGCACCTTTTTTCTTGGACCCTACTCGGATGTGACCTTGGGCGATGACCTCACACAAACACACAATTGCGAACATGGCGAAAGGTATTTTGAAACCAAACTACTTTTCAACCCACAATTATCCTCGAGCCTCCACGTGTCCTTTCTCCGAAACCAAGGTTTGGATTGCGGCCCACCCTCAAATTTTTAAATTTTGTGCACCTCTGATCCCTGCAATTCTACGGGAATGTAGATCTCCCGATATTGACAGTACTATCAGAACTGACAGTTCAGATATTCCCTTTTCAAATCCATGGACAAGATCTTCCCATCCTAAATCAACAGATGCGATCTCCTTCATAATCCCAGACTTCAGACTTTTCAAATCTCAAACTCTGCTTTCCTCCGTACATCAATATTCTAGAATTGACGATCTGTCGACACCTGTCCTCCTAAATCAATGGCCCTGCTTCTACTTCTGATGTTTTAACTTTCAACTATATCAACGGTCTTGTGACCCTCTTCTCGATCAATGTTCGAGATCTCCTTCGGGTGTCCGGCCTTCTGAGATCTCAAATATAAAACCTCACCCCTTTTTCCCAATGGCTTTTATCCGAAGGTTATAATCCATTGACGTGTTTCCACTTGATCTGACGATCAAGTATTATTTCAGGTCTTTACCTGGAGTCCACAGATTTACGCCACGTCTCCTCTATATCTGACAACTATGAATTAATTCGGTACTTTACCCGGAGTCCATAGATTCATGCCACGTGTTCTTCGGATCTGGCGGTTCATATCTACTTCGGACGATCCGACGATCGACGTTTGCTTTGGGTCTTTTCCTGGAATCCACATATTCACGCCACCCATCCTCCTAAATCAATGGTCCTACTTCTATTTTGGCCCTTCGACGCTTCGGCGTTTCTGGCTTCGGGAGTTTCAACTCTCAATCTGAAACTCTCGAGGTGATTTCTCCAAAGTCTACTATCTATCATCATGTTTCCCTCTGGATCTGACGACTATGAATTACTTCAGGACTTTATCGGAAACTCACAGATCTATGTCAGGTCTCTATTGAACTCTGATGACTAAGATTCACTTCGGGTGATCCGATTCCTGAGATTTACTTCAAACGATCTGATGATTCATATTCACTCTCGCTGATTGGACAATTGAGATTTACTTTGGATTTCTGGCTCCCCGAACTTTGGAAATATCAAGTCTCAAACTTGCCTCCTCCTGAATGCATGCTATCTGATGGCTCAGATTCACTTGGGTGATCTGACGTTTGGGGTTTACTTCGGATGATCTGATGATTCAGATTCACTCTGGTTGATCGAACGATTGAGATTTACTTCGGATTTCCGACTCTCCGGACTTCGAAAATCTCAAGTCTCAAACCTTGGTAAGTTCTCTCTCTTGCGTGTGTAAAGCACTAAGGCTCATGTACCTTGCTCTGATCAGATGGTTGTTGATCCTTTGCATTGTGATCCAATTTCCACTGTCTCTCCTCCTCCTGAGCTTCTGACTTTCTCCAACCTAGAATATTTTATAAGTGCTCGAAGGATTCGACCTTTCTTCCTCCTATGGGTCCGTCTCCTAGATTTCATCTACGTTCCTGAAAGTTCTATCTCTTATGATCTTGATATCCTTGAATATTTCTCCATCCCACGCGCTCCTTTCATTTCAGGGATCGCGTCAAACTCAGATCGAAATTCAACGATGATCGACGGTTCACAGAAATTGCGGGGCCCCAACATGCATTCTCTTTACCAAAGAGTTTGACCTCTTCAATATGGAAAGTGCTCACTCAATTCTAGTGTAATGGGGATCGTTGATCTTCCATCCCATCGAGATCAATGGAAAGGGTGAATTGCAGCTCGTAAACTAGCGCGTTCGCTATTTTCACCTTCACGCTCTTCAATGATTCCCCACCCTCGATCTTCATTCATAGATCGATGGTTCATAGTAATTGCATGGTTAAACTTGACTATCATGAAATTTGACATCTCGGAGCCTCGAGCTCCAAGGTTCCTAGACCGAGGCTACTTGGATCTTCATATAACTCTTGGGCTATGATCCCCGCTCTTAGTCAGGTTTTTGGTTAAGGGAATAGGCACTAGTTCAAAGTCTCCTAGACTACTGATCTGAAGGGAACACCTTCCCAACATGCAGAGATTTAAGCTCTGAATCAAGGCAAAGTAACTTGTGAGGTTACCAAATGGTATTTATGCCTGGAGGCTTGCTCCAAATCCATAATGGTGATGTAAATTCCTAGGGAAAGCACCTTTGAGTGATTAAACTGTGTTGTATGGAAAATCAAACTGAAATATAGGTTCTCAAGGGAACAAGTGCATACTCATAACTTAATCATTTAATACAGAGAAAGAACCCCTTATAGACATGTAAATACTCACATGCATCCATTATTTACAATTAAAAACATAAGGCAAGAAAACACTAATCAGAACCATAGAGCATGATGTGACTACTGAAAGGAGTGTTCATTTCCACCCAACCATAGGCTCAGTCACTCCTAATGGATTTATCACTGACCACCCCCGAGCTTAAGCCACGATGCTTTGAGATTCAATATCTTACTTCCATCTCAACGGAATTTAGGGATGAAGGTTACTCTCCTTCCCCCAATACATAAATATATAAGGACGAAGGTTACTCTCCTCCTCACTCAATCTCTATTTTTTGTGATCAAAACTCATTGTTCCTCTTTCAGTCATTCCTCGGACCCGAGATTTTCTGCTCTTGTCTCTACATTTTTTCCCCGCAGGTCTTCCATTGCCCACCACACTTCCTTTATTTCCTTCCTCGGCAAGGTTGCATGTGGCTCAAATTGTGAGTCCATGGTCAGGTTTGGAAGCCTTACAGATGGGAGGTCTGCCCCATCCCCTCATTTACTCTTGAGGAGGTCTTCCCACCTACCATCCTGACTGTAATTCATTCTTGGGTCAGAGGTTTGTTCTAATATGAGAAATTAATTCCAGCATTGTACTAGTTCGGTGGAGGTTAACGCAACCATTTTGGGTCCCCTCCACCACCTTTCATAGCATTTGTGGTTTTCTCTTAGCACATCCCCTCTTTCAGCAGTCATGCAACATGTAACCATTTTCTATTAAAATAACAGAATTTACATCCATCAACCTTTTGTACAAAGGTCCATTAAATCATTCACACTTTTAGGTTTTCCATAGTTCCTTGGCCAATATAGTTATATTTACAGACTGGGGGAAACAAGGTGTTACAACTAGTCAAAGTGGTTGTCACTAGGAGTTAATCATGAGTTAAGTTGTTACAAAAAGAAAATATTTAAAATCAAATTAGTTGCAACTAGAAGTGGTGAGTTTATTATTTGTGGATGAAGTGGTTATAAGTGGACAAAGTGGTTAGAAGTGGGTTATCCCTAAAAGAAGGAAGTTTGGTAAAGTTAGTTAGAAGGTAACCCCTTGAGGAAGCTACTTGGAGAGTATAAATAAGAGAGCAAGGGTCTCCTATTAGCACCTATTGGGAAAATTGGATATATATTATTTTGTGAAAGGTTTATTGGAGGTACTCATTGATACATATGAATTTAATCTAGTTTGAGGTAGCAAAGAAGGGTTGACGATGAAATTTTCAGAGTTGCAAAAATTTTCAAAAAACCCTAGTTTTTTAGGTGTACATGGGCTAAAGTGGAAGAGGTCGCGTACATACACGAGCTTCAGTGGAGGAAGTCATGTACATAAACGAGATGAATAATAAGAGGTTTTATTACAGTTGGGAAAATCCATGAAATCTTGAGTAGATGAGGATGGTAGGTCTCTAGAGTCGAAAAGCAAGTTCCCAGGAAGGTCTACCATAATCAGGTACAACATATCTATCTACAAGTTCAAAGGTATGTCATATTGTAGGGTTATGAGAGATTTAGTATTTTCCCTAGAGAGGTTGATGGTTGTATGGAACTTGTTGTATGAGTCAGATATATAGAAATATTGTGCTGGTATGTTTGGTATTTATCATTGGTACATCTTGTTAGTTTGAGGGTTGAGGCATATCTTGTATTTCTTGGTACATGGTTGAGGGTTTTTTTGGTACATGGTTGAGGGATTTTTGTGATGGTGTGTTGTTGAAGTTGTTGGTATAGTTTGAGGCTGCATAACAATAATGTTTTTATGTCTAGTCCATGTGAGGGTTGATTACACATGATTATGATTGTATGCACATGTATGGCACATGACTAGAGAAGTATAAATGCACATGGTTTGATTGATATTCTTGTGATATTGGGTAAGATATCTATGTTATCATATCTGATATATTGAGGAGAATATTGGTACAGGTTGTGGGTATACTTGGTATATGTTGGTAAAGGTTATTGGTACAGGTTCGTTATAGGTTGTTGGAAAATATTGGTAGAGGTTTACAGTGGTCTATTTCACAATGATAGTGTGGCAGTGGTTTCCTCAGTTATTTGACACTTATATTTCAAGACGGTTGGACGTGGAAAGGATAGGTGGTTTTAACCACCTTCTAGTTGTATCTACAGAACATAGGGGGTTGTAGCTTCCTTCTGGTTGTAGTCAGGGAGGTTGGAAAGAGTAAGGATAGGTGGTTGTAGTTGGATAACATAAGGGGATGTAGCCATAGAATTGTGGAGTTGGAGATTCATGTTGGACAACTAAGAGGGGGGGGGGGGGAATCAGTTGTTATCATGATTAAACAATTATATCCATTTATAAATTCATTACAGAACTTCTCAATGATGATCACAATAAATAAGGAGTAGAGTATTCAACATCAATCACACACATATATAGTATAGAGACAGATATTCCTGGGGAAACCCATAAAGGGTGAAAACCTCATCTTCTTTATATGATAATTATTTTTTGTACATTATCAATCTTATGAGAACCAACTCATAATGAGGCTACAACCTCTGTTTTGCAAGCTGCTACTTGCTGAGAGCACCAACTCTCTGATTTCTCTAGCACTAACTAGAAGGAAGAACCAACCCCCTCATTGTTCCAGCACCAACTGGATGGAAGCACCAACTTATAGTTACACAGGCACCGACCTGTATATCAGAGAACACTTGTTCTCCCTTGCACCACGTTGCCACCCTAATTTCTCTGGCTTCAATCAGATGGAAGCTACAACTCCCCTGTGTTCAAGCACCCACTTGAACCTCTGAGTTCAACAATCCTCCCTAGCACCTCCCTTCCACCCTAAAATATAAATATTTTTTATTGAAACTTATTACAATGATATAATGTTCATCAATGGCATACCAATCTCATCACTGTTCTGCTACACTGCTCTACTCTGCTTGCATCAGTGTCTTTCTGCACACATTCCTTGTGATTTCTGTTCTTCTTCCTTTTATGCTTTGTGTGCCATGTCCCTTCTATGCACCATTCCTCTTGTGTGCATTTCAGTTGTTGCACCCTGCCTCCTTCTTCATGCATGAATCATTCTCTGCAACCACACCCATATCTTCTATGTTCTACATTTTTATAGTCTATATTCTTCTTATGTATCAAGTATTCACAATGCTTCTACCACCTCTTCCCATGTCAAGTCCTCTGGTGATAATCATGGCAACTCTTCGTCTTCTCTGGTGGTTACCCCCATGCATTCATCATCACTGGGCATTATGTTGAGATTACTTAGCTTCTCTGGTAGTCCAGAATCTTTGTTCTCTCTTGCACCTGTCAATCATCTCTATGATCAATCTTCATTCCAGTGGAAGATGCCTCGAGACCCTTCGACTCCTCTGGAAATCACCCTGAAGTCTCTTCCAATCCTCTGACAGAAACCATCAATGGTTTCTAGTAGTTACAGTGCGAACCTTTGTAGCCTTATGCCTTTGGCACCTTTAACCTTTCCTTTCACATGTGCCCTCAGGTGGTGACCAAACGCCTGTTTAGAAGGTTCTTTCATGACTCGCATTTTGAGGATTCTCCTATGGAATTCCCGATAACTGGAATGGATCCAAGCTACACTA